>VYXB01010422.1:1374898-1461892 GCA_013397135.1 Pachyramphus minor
TTTTTTTTTTTTTTTTTTTTTCTTATCCAGCTGTTCTCTTTTAGAATCAAAAAGAGATCAGGAGAATTCAGGAAACCAGATATCAGGTACCCGCATGGTGGACATAGTCCTAGAAATGAAGCCTGTGAAATCAGAAGTAGGTCTCCACCACCCCAGCTCACAATAAACCTGTACCAAGTCTGATCACTTAAATCTTTTTGGGGTAAACATATATTTAGGACTTCAGTAAAGAAGTGAAGAAAGATGGGTCCAAATTATAATTATATGACCACTGAAAGTCTTGGAAAATGTGAGTGCTTATTGTTTGTTTCGGGGTTATTGGCAATTTCTTTTTTTCATTTTTTTTACTAAGTGATTGATCTTATTAAAGACAGATACAACCTTCCCACTGATTTCAATATTGCCAAAACTTTACTCCCAACATGCATCTCTCCCTGACTGGGGAACCTCAAACAGGGTTTTCTAATTGCTAGTAATGGCCTCTTCTGTGCTCAGCCTGTGGGAATAGGGAATAGAAAAGAAAGCAACAATCAGACCTAAGTTTACAGGCAAATTAGGCACTGAATGATGCAGATTCCCATTGAATTTAAACCCCTTTGAATTGTTTTGTCACTTCTGTAAATCCTGCCATACACATACACCTACCTGCACATTTGCCTGAGCAAGATTAACCCGTCCTGCTCCTGCCCTTACTCTGCATTCACAACTAAAGTTGACTTCATGATGCTTTTCCTCAAGACCTGAATTACCAAAAGGATATCTTCTCTGCCACGTTCTTGGCTCTGAATTTCTTGGCAGCAGGGATGACTGCAGTTTTGTACATGAGAGCAAAGCTGAGCTGAAAGCACTCAGAAATGGCTGTGGAGCATAAAATCTAATGATGGCCCAGCTCCCTTTTCACTCAAAAGCAATCATATTGCCGTGCTCAGAAACTTGCAAACAGTTGAAAATATTCTCCTTTATTTGACTGCACAGCTGAGCAATTACACACTGTATGGGAAAACACCTCTAAATACTTGCTTTGCAGGCTGTGGGCTGGAATGGGAGAAGGCTCCTGGATTGAGATGCAGAGCTCTGAGCAGCCGCTGCTCTGTTGTCAATAACAAGTGGCATGCCAGGAATAACATCACATTTATGCCAGGCTCAGAACCACAGCCTAAGGTTTTTGAAAGAGCATTGGTTTAGCATATGTCAGCATTTCAGAGCTCTCAGCCCTAAGTTTAGATGGTTGTGCAGCCCTCTGCATCGTGAATTTAACAACAAAATCAAGTCTCCCTTAGCAACATATGAGAGAAGGAAGTAATAGGAAATATAATGTGATTCAAACAGCACAATTCTTGTTTCAAGTGTTGTGAAACCCAGCTTTTTGTCAAGGCTGAACTGTGCAGATATTCACTAGAGAAGCTCCCTCAGATCTGTGGGTGATCAGCATCTCTGACATTCAGGCCAAGCATCTGGTTTTCAGTTTAAATCCAGACTTGGATTCAGTCATTGAGTTTGCTGAGGCTTGAAAGGTTATTGAATCATTGCTGCCTTAAAATACACTGAGCTACATGCCTTGTGGCATACTTACTTCACCATACTTACTTGATGCTGCAGCTACCACAGATGCATACGCTGGGTGGACACTGCTAGAACCTAAAAATAAAGGATTATAATTTTCAACTATTAGAGGAAAACCTACAATGTTAATGAATAATAACAAATGGAGAAAGAAAGATTAAGGAAAACAAGGTGTGAAAAATGTGAGAATTCCTTCACAGTGTTTTAATCTTTAAAATTCAAAAGCTGTTACAAAAAATATATTACAACTTTTGTTTATTGAAAGTTATCACAAAATTAATTCTAAAATGAGTCTTGACCTATCTATCAAGCTTTCAGTCTAGACATGTGAATCAAAGAACTATTTGTTGAAAAGCCTCACATATCTGAAAATCATCACGGCATTTGGGGATGGAGAGCTTACTCCCACATGAATTAGTTTATATGCCAGTACATTATAAGTAAAGACTAGGCATAAATTTTACTGTGGATGAACTTTCACCTCAGAAAATCTACATTTTTGTATTTATGTGAGATGCACTAAATTTGTATGTGTCTCAAAGGCACAACTCCAACTCCAGACCATCTGCTGGAATGAAATATTTTTTCCAATCTTAATATTTCTACACTGAATTATTGAATTTGTGATCCACTAAATCATGATATATCCAGCTGTTTGTCTTGTTCCTCAAATTTTAGGAAGGCTGTCATTTGGGAGGAAAGCAATGCAAACGTACACGCCACTGACCCATATCTCTGACCCTATGCAGTCCAGGTCTAGTCTTGGCAACAGCTGCTGTGGTTCTGGTTGTTGCAGGTGTTGTGGTTGGCTGTGGCACTGTGGTGGAAGGATCTGTCGTTGTGGTTGTCGGTGTTGGGGTTGTGGTGGCCATTTGTGTGGCTGGCGTCGGCACTGGAGATATCTGATACTCTTTGCGGACTGCATCCCCTGTAGGAACATTGACATGGTCACTGTAGCTGGATGTCTGTCATGCAAGGAAGCATCATCAACAGCACTCATGGTTTAAAAGCAACCCAGAAAATAGCATTCTCCTCAGGTTGCCCACAGGCATCCTCATCTGTGCCATTAGTGCCTTCATTGCTGTGTGGTGCTTCATGGTACAGGTGACTGCGTGACACTCTTACACTGCTCTCAGAGGGTGCTGTCAACAGCCCGTTGCAGTTTTAATGTTCCCTCTATGCTTTTCTGCTTTGGCCAGGAACTGTTATCAACCTCAGAGATGTCTCAGACCTATAAAATTGTTCAATCAGCCAGTTGCATTTTCTGTTTTGCCATTATCTGTTCTCAGTGTAATTAAGCACTCAGTCCATCTAAATGAAAATCAAATGGCATCTGGTAGTAAAAGATGGCCAATCTGAGTCATAGACCAGAATAAAATATGCATTGCAGCATTGAAATATGTTTGATAAATAGACAACTTTCAGGTCATTGTGATTTGGGGAGTGGATCTGAGCCAGAGAGGGAGTGTTAGGGCTTTGGTTGAGGGGAGTGGGGGAGAGCACCACCTGGGAGGTGCCAATCTCATCTAAATTTGACTCATCTCACAGTTGCTACTACTTTTAAAATATATCATCTGTTGTGAGAACAAAGACAATTCTAGTTGCAAAACCTGCATCCTAAATATCCTTACAAAAAATTGTCAACATGCTTGAGTTCTTTAAAGTCATTGTCTCAAAAAAGATCCTTTACTGCTATCTTCTCCATCTTTCTACAAAACCTTACCCTAAAATATATTCCATGTTACCCTCAGTCTTGTTTCTCTCCTTCCTGCTCATAGTCCTGGGGATGGGCTAACACACAGTCTATGCTGAAAAGGAATGGTGTGCACTTTGTTCACTGCTGCACAACACAAGCTTGTATTTTATTGCTGTTTCTGGATGTTCTCCTTTTGGAAGGCATCGTTGTGAAACTGTCTGGTGGATTAATTACCACCTAATGCTAGGCAGTGAAAACCTCAGATCTCGGACAGTTTAAATGGGATAATGCTGAAAGAGGGCTCAGAAGAAAAACAAAACAGCTCAGCTGAAAAAAAAAATCCGTATGAATAGCTCTTTTTGGGCTGAACAGTGCTATGTTCCATGAAGCTGTGCTAAAAGAAAGAAGACGGAGGGTCCAGTAAGTCTTCCCCTGTGATCTGGTGCTGCACATCGGCCAGCTTTATACCCCAGTCTCTGAGGAGCAAGGAAGTTGGGCCCTTAGCAGCATTAGCAGAAAACCCTGAGGAAGCAGCATAGTAAGAGCAGAGAAAAGCTGTTGCCTTGGTGCATGTTGGCTGTGTTTCTGATGAATCCTTTACACAAGAGGAGGGCTCTTGAGGGCTAGCTGTTCTCAGTGCTTCTGTGCGCAGGGTGCCCATCTCTCTCACAGTATCTTCAAAGGGTTTACAGGGCATGTGCCCTGCATAGGAGATTGCCAAGAGTCATAATGTAAGCTTTTGAAGTCCACAACACCTGAACTTGCCCAAAGCACAGGCATAAATTAAAATCTGAAGATGCCCTCTTCTCTGAATTGGCAAATATCTTTCTAGCACCAGTGCAGGTACTCACATAATGGGGTTGATTTGGTGGGAAAGGGATGGTAGAGAGGAGGTTGGATGTGGGAGGTAAAAGCTGTATGCCTAATCAGTGTTGAACTGCTTCCTACAAGCATCTGCAGGCTGATTAGGCTGGGATGGATACTGTAGAAGAGCACCAAGATCCCCAACCCTTACCTTGTTCAGATGCTTTTTCTGATGTGTTAGTGGTATCCGCACTCTTCATACCTTTTGGGTCTTGCTCTGGCTTTTTAGGCTCTGAAGCAAAATTGAGCATATTAGAAAAGGCAGCTCTGGAAGAAAATAATTTTAAGTCTCCTATTTAGAGATTATCAGGCCCCAAAGGGAGACAACCCATCACATGTCAATAGGTAGACCAGTCAGTCTAACCAGAGCTTTATCACCAAGTGAGAAAAAGTGATGACTTTAGAGAATAGTCACCCCATATCTTCGGTGCCAAATTTAGGCATTTTTACTGCCCAAAAGCTCCTGCCAGTATCAATAGCATTTCTGAAGTGAGCAATAAATATGGGTTTTTACCACTAATAAGCAAATACTCATAAGATTGAGGCATCATGTTGATTTTTAACTCTGAATAGCAGCATGTCCCCAGAATCACAGTCATGGTGTGTTGTAGGGTGTTTGGAGAATACTAGCTAATGTGCAATATTTCAGCCACTAATTAATTTTCAGATGTATTTCTTTCTTGACTGACATTTTGAGTTCATTATGCAGCCAAACTCTGAATACAATGTACTGGCTTAGAAGGAAGAGGGAGATTTTTTGGTTCTTTTCTTTTCTTTTTATCATCAATGTGCTTGGAACACTTATTACAGTTTTTTTACTGCAACCTTGCTAAATAATCTGCTTCTACTTTTATGTCTGACTGAGTACTGGAGGGTTTTGATCTTCAGGGGTTTTGTTTATTTGTTTGTTTGTTTCTTTCTTCTCTAACTTTTTTTGGCAGCACTGAACTATTTGACAATTTACTCCAGTGTTAATAGTTTCCTAAAAATTTGTGCTATTTTTTTTTAAAACAACATATTTTAATTGTTTTTACCGGCTGTGAAGGGTTACAGTTTTGGAAAGGTTTTTCTTGCTGTGCCCAGCATTTGAGAGGTACTGTAACCACCAGCAGCATTTAAAGAAACATCAGGCACTGTGAATCTCTGGTGTCCCTGGGGTGAGGACCAAAACTGCATCTCTGACAGCTGATCAGGTGTGAAGCAGGATTTTCTGCTAATCTGACAGCTAGTGAGTGTAATACTCAAAGGACTGCCTTTTCTTCCTACGGATAATGGATTTAAGTATCAAAGATAACAGTGTGGTCTCTGTAATATAAATTAGAATAAAAAATTAGCTCTTTTTAAAGTAAAAAGTAAGTAGGAAATCCTCAGCACAAGATGTCCCTGGCACCATATTACAGAGATTTTTATTTTTAAAACATGCTGTTTCTTAACAAAGAACATCTGAGATGATTGGGCCAAGGTGGCAGATCTAAGGAGGGCTGACAGGGCCAAGTGGATTCGGGGAAGATGGATTGTGACCATCAGATTTTTTTGTTACCTGTGGGACAGGGTTGGGCAAAGCCAGGTAGTGACATCCTCTGGCGTTGGGTTTGATGTAATGGTTTCTTGCTCCTTTGATAATCCTGGGTTTTCTCTTTGTGAATGCACAGTCTTTGTTGCTAGGATCCTAGCATTTTCATTCACACTGATTCAAGAGCAAAGGGAAGACTTGTGTCTTTGGTTTACTGCAGGAACAGGCTCCTGGTATATTGTTTGTGCCCTTGAACAGTGACTTGATGAAATGCCCCATTTATACACTGATTCTCATATTATGTGGCTTTTAGCACTGGTGTAAGACATTATTGCTTACAGCTTGCTGAGCTCACTCCTGATTGCGTTTCATAAATGATTTGGATGCAGGAGTGGAGGGGATACTAAGCAAGCTTGCAGATGACACGAAACTTGGAGGAGCTGTTGACTCCCTCAAAGGCAGGGAGGCCCTGCTGAGAGACTTCGACAAATTAGAGTGCTGGACAATCACCAACCAGAATGGAAAGTGCCAGATTCTGCCTCTGGGGTGAGGCAAACCCTGGATGTAAATAGAGACTGGGGAATGAGATGCTGGAAAGCAGTGCTATGGAAAGGGACTGAAGGTCCCAGTTGATGGCAAGTTGAACATGAGTCAGCAGTGCCCTGGCAGCCAGGAGGGCCAACCATGTCCTGGGGGCATCAGGCAGCCAGTCAGGGGAGGGGATTGTCCTGGTCTGCTCTGCACTGGGGCAGCCTCACCCTGAATACTGTGTGCAGTTTTGGGCACCACAATATAAGAAAGATATTAAGCTGTTAGAGAGTGTCCAAAGGAGGGCAATGAAGATGGTGAAGGGCCTTGAGGGGAAGCCATGTGAGGAGCAGTTGATGTCTGTTCAGCCTGAAGAAGAGGAGACCGAGGGGTGACCTCATTGCAGTTTACAACTTCCTTGGGAGGGGAGAAGAGGAGCAGACACTGATTTCTTCTTTGTGGTGACCAGTGACAGGACCTGAGGGAATGACCTGAACTTGTGTCAGCAGAGGTTTAGGTTGGATATTAAACAAAGGTTCTTCCCCCAGAGAGTGGTTTGGCACTGGAACAGACTCCCCAGGGAAGTGGTCACAGCACCAAGCCTGACAGAGTTCAAGAAGCATTTGGACAATACTCTTGGGCACATGGTGTGACTCATGGGGATAATCCTGTGCAGGGCCAGGAATTGGACTCGATAATCCTCATAGGTCTCTTCCAATTCAGCGTATTCTGTGATTGTCTCTGGTCTGCTGTGAGACCTTGGGCTGGTTGTTTCAGGTATGGCTACATTTGGGAATGATGTGTTGCAATTTTAAACATTTCTCAGAAAAAAGCCAAAATTTCTAACTTATTTCCTCCTTTCTAGCAGTGCATAGTATTTGGGTCAAATAGTTTCTGTGCACTTGGCCAAATCCATACCTGTTTGATTGTAAATGCAAAGGCATTACAAATGAAAGGCATGGAATTGCGTGATGCATATTTAGTCTCAACAACTGGAAAGCTTTCAGATTTAAATTTGCTTTTGTTCAAGTGAAAACCTAAAGATGAAGGGCAATGAAGCTGGTGAAAGGTCTAGAGCACGAGTCTTATGAGGAACAGCTGAGGGAACTGAGGTGTTTTCACCTGAAGAAAAGGAGGTTCAAAGGGTACCTAATGGCTCTCTACAACTATTTGAAAGAAGGCTGTAGTGAGGTGGAGGGGAAATGGCCTGATGTTGCTCCAAGGGAGGTTTAGATTGGGTATTAGAAAGAATTTCTTCACAGAAGGTGTTGTCAAGCATTGGTATAGGCTGTCCAGGGAAGCAATGGAGTCACCATCCCTGGAGATATTTGAAAGACATGGTTATTGATGGACTTGGCAGTGATGGGTTAATGTTTGGACTTGATGATCTCATAGGTCTTTTCCAATCATAATGATTCTACAAGAAAAGAGCTCTGTACTTTGCTTCCAAGGACCAAACAATAATGTACAGGAGAAGAGCAGGTCTCCAAGTAACCTCTGTGTGGCCTTGGATGAATGCTGACAAGCATTTGAGTTCCTGAAGAAGATACAGCACGATTTGTTATACCACAGCTCACAGTGGATATGCTCAGGAAGGCTCAGGCTCAGTAATCAACAAAGGACTGTGTTAGGGCAGGGTGTGGTTGTATGGGACATGAATTTTGTTTTCATTCACACCCCCAAGGGGGAGTCTGAACTTACGCGGTTGTTACAGGGAGCCCAAACAAGTGTCACTTCAGTGACAGAGGCAAGCCATGTGCTCTTGATAAGCAGCTACCAACCAGTGTGAGAATTGATCAAAGACCTCTGAAAACAACTAAATTATTTAAACTGAGATGAATCTTACAGAATAGGATGCTGATTAAAATGATTCCTTAGTTAAGCTGCTGTCCATTGCCACCTGTATCATTAGTATTATATTGCTATTTAATATTATACTCTCAGCACTGAATATCCCAAGAGTTAACATGAACAATACTTGGAAAAAGCCAACATGTATAACCTCAAATGCTTTCATATAACCAGTACAATGTCATATTCAGTAACAGATCTAAAGTAAGGGGGAAACTACTTGGAAACAGAAGTCTGTGAAGCATGGTATGACCAAAAAATAGAAATTGTCTGAGATGATTTCCATATGCTTAACATAAAAAAATACCATGACTGATTTGGATGAGATACTAATGGTTACATGAACTTCTGATTTTGAATAATTATATCTTTGTATTACACAACTGAGAAGCTATGACAGATAGTTGTGAACGGATGTAAGGGAAAGTAAGTCACAATTACTTGCCTGATTTAACAGCAGTACTTTTTGAAGAAGAATATTCAAGAGTTGATGGATACGTCACACCTTTTCTTGGCTTTCCTTCTACAAAAAAAAATTGGAAGATATCACAAAATATTCTAAGTTTTCTTACAGGTAAATTCTGATTTAACATAGGTGTTCAGAATTAGACCCCTCTTCTTTACTGCCCAACTCATTTTCATGAAGATTTCTTTCATCTGATGGAAGAATCTCAAAACCATACCACTAAAAATACTAATGCCTAAATCCAGCATCATAGAAAAAAGTTAGAAAGTGTGAAAACACAGTCCTGGGGAGGATTTGAGTTCATTCCCTTGCTTCAAATGATATTAAACACACAGGGATCATTCCTGAAGGACATCTGTATAAGTTCTACTTAAACCCACAGCTTCCCTAGGCAGCCTTTTCCAGTTCTTGGCTATGAGTTGACTTAGAAAACATGTTTGATGTGGGATTCATTTCACCATGCACACAGCATTCTTCTCCAACCTCACTTCTGTGATATGCCATTTCTGGCACCAACCTTTTGCAGTAATAACAGTGAGAGAAGGCTGTGCTTCTGTGTGGGAACATATGGTACCTATATTTAGGTCTAAAATGAGAGTCCTGTCTTAAAACAATGAGGTATGTTTCCCAGTTAAGCTTTAAACCACAAATCTTTTTATTGCAACAGCAGATGCTGTCCCTATTGGTACATGAGGCTATGCAGTTCCATCTCTTGGGACAGTTTTTATATTCACACACGTCACTGGGTGAAAAGCATTGCAGAGAAGCCCAGTGGGGGAAGACTGCTTTGGCCTCTAGGAGTTGGTGGATGTAGGTCTTCTGGACCCTGGGGACTGTCTCTACAAGATGCTGTGCTGTGTCGTGTACCTGGACCACCTCAAGTGAGAACTACTTCTACCTCCTGCAAAACTTGACTCATGTTGATCTGTCCTTTATTCCCTTGGTGGATTCTTAAAGGAGGTCCATATGGCACTGCAAGCAGTCAGTTGTCATCCTTGGTAATTAGTCCAGAGACTAACAGCATTGAACAGAATTAACTCCTGCAGACTGAACCACTCATGAGAACTGGGAGCTGTTTCCCCCATGATGGAACACAAGAAAAGGTATATGGCAGAGGAACTCTATGAGTGGGGATGTCCATGGAACTGGATAGTCACTGTCCTTTGTCCCTTTTCATGTCTCTATCTCCTTTGTTTTACTCCTCTAATGAGAGAATGACGTAAGAAACTGTCCCATTTTTCATTTACAGTGGTGTAAACTGAGAGCAGCTCCACTGAAGTCAACCAAAGACCAGGTTAGCATGCAAGGATAACCTGGAAAGAGCTTACTTCTTGCCCTCTGGGCTTCCATCACTGAAGCTGGTACAAGTGAAGGGCAGCAGTTTTTCACATTCACTTCCCCTCAAGCTAAAACTGGGATCAGGGGCCACATGGGACTACGGAGCTCTTCTGCCAATTGGGTAGAAAGACAGAAAAGTTATGGGATCACAGGTGACTTCTAAATGCTTTTCTTTATCCCCAACAAAGGAAGATTTGTCAGGTATGAGCAGATGATACATGGATGTTGTAATAGTGTAATAATATGACCCTAATTCAGAATTTCTGCACTAATTTGATTTCTAAAGAAAACCTTAAGCCCACTGCTATGCAAATACACCAGCTAGTGTGGGGAGGCTGGCTGCTCCTGGATTCTGGGATTTTTGATCAACAACAATTTGCATGTTCTATGTGACCAAGAGGTAGGTCTGATGCCCGATCTTAATGTGCCCTACTCTCTGGAGCAATGGTAATGTCTTTTTCACTATTGGGAAAAAGTTACATCTAAGTTGGAGATTGCTTAACATACTTAAAAATTGTTTACATGTGAGCTGAAAACATCAACTTTGACCATTGAAATACAAGCTATGGTATGGTACCTGCTCACCCTCTCACACTTACATTTGACTAGCAAACTCAGAAGTTTAAGACTTTATTTTCTTAACCCACTAGCTGCAAAACTCCTACTAAACTGAATGGAATCACTTAACTGAGAGCCAAGGCATTTCAGCGCTTGAAAGTGAATACCAAGGCATTTGCATACCTCCTGGTGTGCTGGCTGCTTTAATCCCAGAGGACAGACCTTCTTCTCCACTGCCCCTTAATCACGCCACTTCATTGCCTGAGTTCCCCAAGGATTCCTCTTCTGTGCTCTTTTGTGTGGATGCTCATTCACAATTTAAACATCACAAACTCAGTGACAATATCGACAATATCATGACTAGGAATAAACTGTTGGCACATTTCCAAGGTAGAGCATTGCATATGGGTCTGGTCTGCCGAAAGGAAATTCAGCTGCAGAACAGGGGACTCAGTTCATGCTCTAAAGCTGTTTTGAAATTAATGCCTTAGGTGACTTTGTATTTTTATTCAGCAATGTTTTATGCAGTTCTATCTTTTTATGACTCATAATTGTAAAAAAACTAACCCCAACTCATCATTTTCTGAAAATACGATTTGTATGCATTCAGCCTCAGGCTGCTGAGATGAATAGCACAGACTTCCTGGGTTTTAGTCTTCCAAATTTCTCTAAATTTCCCACATTTTCCATGAGTTTTCTTCCTATGCATATATTAAATATAACATTATATGATATGTTAGATTTACATTGGAGCTATTTTATAAACTAAGAGTTCCACTGACATCAGTGAGAGCACTCAGTATGCATAAAATTAAGTGCATGAGGGACAAATCTTATCGTGCCTACACATACCCAAATTTCTCATCATCTTTTACACGTGCTTGTAACTTTCTCTTGTATCTTCTTTTACAGTGTCTTATTAATTAAGAATAAAGATTTAATACCATAAATCAAAAATTCCTACAGTTCTATAAGATAACAACTGAGCAGCTGCTGGTGGGGAAAAAACAAACAAACAAACCAAAACAAACCCCAAACTATTTCCCATTTATGGACAAGAATTACAATGTGCTGTTTGTTGGAGGAAAAAACTGCAACAAGCGCAAATCGCAATTCAGCAGTTCCAGGAAATTCCTACTCATCCAAAAGAAATCCTTCTCATAATGTGGTGTATCCATGGCAGACCACTGTAAAAAAGTGCATCCAAATATGTGAATGCAAAATTGAGGTGACAGTTTGTTTTGGTCAGTTTCTGAGACCTCCTTTGATGTTTACAATTTTTCACAGGAAAAGAACATTTCTTTGTTTTTAGAGGCTGTTCAGTTACTTGAACTGTAAATTTTTCCAGAAATGATGCAGTTAGCTAACATCAATCTTAATATAAAGACACAATATGAATTTATATGTAAAAATATATATAAATATAAATCTTAACTTAAAACAATCAATACCTATCTTAAACCTGCAAAAAGTCAGACCAGCAAGAACAGACTCACTGTATGGATGCGTGAAGAAGTTAGTTTTAGAAATTATAAGTAAAGGGATGTCAAGCAGACCCTTTCACACAGGTGAAATGAGTGCAAGTAGGTGTAAGATAATCTAAAGCTGATGTAAAGGGGATCTAATATACAAAAAAACCCCAATCTGTGAATTTTGTCAGTGAATCCAAGTGGGCTCCTATATATACTACAGGGAGAAAAAAGGAATGATAATTAAATTAAGATAGATTTCCCCGCACTGGGTA
Source organism: Pachyramphus minor (assembly GCA_013397135.1). NCBI lineage: Eukaryota > Metazoa > Chordata > Aves > Passeriformes > Tyrannidae > Pachyramphus > Pachyramphus minor. The sequence goes on from VYXB01010422.1 coordinate 1,387,020, forward strand.
GATATCAAAACTATTTGGCTAATTCAGTGGAGAAAATTCCTGACATACTTGGGATGCACCAGTCAAATTGCTTAATATAGGGTTTGCATATATACAGCATAACTACATGTGGCTTGAGATTGCTTGACAGAAGTCAGAAGTTGCTTCAGGAGAAGCAAACTCAGGTGCAGGCTGAAGATGCTTTATATAGCCAAAAGACCCTTTAATTCCCTCAGCAGCGCTGCTTGCCAGGGTGGAGAGCAATAGGAAGGCCTCACAGTGAGTACCAAAGCTCAGATCTTGTGCATCAATAGCCCCAGTTAAGGAGCCTCCAGAGACTCCCTCCAGGACACCTGTCACCTCCTGTAGTGGGCCCACACGCACACTGGGCTGAGCCAAGCACACCACTGGCAGGGGGTGTGTCCTTTGTGGGCTGCATAGGAAGCCCAGAACAAGAAGTGTCTCAAATGCATAATTCATGCTAAAGCTGGGTGGGGTGGGCCTGTTGTGACTAACCAGGTCTTTAAAAGGAGAGGCTACTTCCCTCTCCACCTGTTGCTGCCCAGCTATCAGGCAGTGGGGAGCAGGTGGGGAGGGCAGGGGGCTCCAGTGCTCCACCTCACAATGGTACCTGACACGAGGAAGGATTCTCTCCAGCGCGGCAGCGACAAGGACCGGACCCCATTGGCGAAGCTCCCGCGGTAACCAGAGTGACCAGCAACTTTCTGGACAAGGATCTTCCCGCCTGTGTTGTCAATTATACCACTGCAAGGAGACAACATGATGTCTGACAGCAGAAATTCCACGAAAACCCTGGAAACTGGTCTACAATGCAACAGCTATGAAGCATTTGGTTTTACCTTTAAACCAGGGGCAGTACTGGGGCTGTCACGCTACTGCGAAGTCTGCTGCTAAGGAATATTTGTGCTTCTTCCACTCTGAGAAGGGCAGTTTGTTATAAAATACTGTCAGGATCTGTTTTCTCCTCCCACTGGTTTACTGGCCCTGTGTTTAAGCTTGATCTAGTTGGACACAAGAAAAAACTACTGCCTTCTTTAAAATTCCTCCAAGCTTGATTAAATGACTGAAGATATAGGGAGAGGTACTTAGAGGAGTTTTTAGGCCAGCCATGTGATAGAATGTGTTTTCTTTGAATTTCAATATGTATTATCTGCAAAAGACTAAGCCTGGTTCTGACCTCAACCTGGAGTAAACTGTACAAAATATTGCTAGAAGCTGTAGAAAACCTGGCAGGCTCCGTGTGCTGTGCACATCAAATGGTGTTTGTCATATAATGTAATGTATCTCAAGACAAACAGAAAACCTCCATTGCATGCAACCTGCTCTGGCATCACTAGGACAGCAAGTAAACCTGGAAGCAACTGTGACTGTAGGGGTGTGGTAGGGCTGGCAGTAATGACTGTGCAGAAAAATAAGTAATGGGCAGCAAACAGTGTTGAAGAATGTGTTGGAGCTGTAGCTTTCTCTGATGATTGCAAGAAGCTGCAGTTAAAACAAAGGTATGGAAAAGAAATTCACTGTCTGTGGGAATGCAACACATAAGCTAACAAAGCCAAATCCAGCTGGCAAATGAGAAAAATTGAAACCTTCACTGCAACAATACAGACAACCAACATTTGAACTACAGGGAAATTGCAGTTGCTACCAGTAGTTTATAACTCCCTTGGGACTAGTTCTGCATACAGAGAGAGTTTCCATCGTGCACTAGTATCTGAAGGAAGAATTTGTCGTTGAAAGCCTGGCAGTCATCTCCCCAGCAAGCAGCTGAGCAGGCGGAGTTGCAGCCAGGAGGTGGCAGCCCTATGCACGCAGGCACCTCAGCCTGAGACCCGCACAATGCAGAGGCAAGGTGTAAGCTCCCAAAGCTTAACTATGCAACTTTACTCGAGATCCCAGCGATTTCACAGAACTGGAAGCTTGGCAATAGCTCAAATAACTCCGAATGAAGTCAAGTTGTCAATCAGGCTCTGTAAGTTCTTACTGCATTTTCAGCTGAGTACATCCTGCTCTGTATCCTACCTCCAATTACGGTGTTTTGATTGTGCAGTTGTTCTCCAATAAAATTTTATGAACATTTTTGCACAGACAAGAAAACTCAGCAAAATTTGTGCTATAAAATTTGTATTATGTATTTCCTTGTGCAGTATCCTTTTATGTGGCAGGAAAGTACATTACTCAGCCTTTGATGTCAAGGACAGTTAAATTCAAATCTGGAGAACCAAACCAATCCCAGAATTATGAGAGTTATGTGTATTCATCACTGGTGATATGTCTATTTTTTTTTCTTAAGCTTTATTAGTAGCAGCAGCTCCATCTCTATCTTCCACTTGAATAATAATAGCACAATAGTAATTTGCTATGCATGAATGAGAAATCTGCGAATCTCAAGACACTTCTCCAAAGGCTGAGAAACTTTTCCAAACAACTGATTTCAATAGGAAAATTGGATTGACTGCACTTCATAGGAATCGATCCATTATATCATACATGGTCTTTCTCTCAGATTTTGTACTAGAACAACACCCTGCAATCAAACCTAGAAGGCAGTGGGAACCTAATGGGTTTGAAAAGTCAAAATCTCTCTACACTGAAATAATGTTTTTTTTCTGAGTGCCTTGCTCATTTCAACCCACTCACCTGTGAATTGCAGCATTGCAGACACTGGAAAAAGAAGCATAAATATCTGTGCCATAAACACGGTATTTTACATCTTGACATCCAGGAGGGCATTTTGCAATGAATTCTGGATTGATTATCTTCCCTGCCTTGACGTCGCAGTCAATCTGGGGTACATCTGTGAGTGCAAAATCTTGGTAAAGTCAGATTGAATGTTCTCATAGCTGACTGATTTTGTCATGAAACAATGAGTAACTGAGTGCCAGGAATGCCCTCCTCTTACGCCTTCATATCAGTGGGTTTGGGATACAAGGCTTCTGTGTGTTCTGCATGTTCAACATAATGCATAAGAACTCCTATACCAAGGGATGTAGCAGTAACTAAGGATGGAATGAAGAAGCCTCCGGGTATTTCTGACCTTCAGTGTTTGCTTCTCTGAAGGACATTTCTGTTATGATGCTTTACTGGAGAGAGAGGAGGCTGTCACCCAGGCGGTGGTTAACACGTGGGAAGGAGGGGGTAGGGACGCTTCCCAAGCCTCCTGCTGTGCTCATGTAGCTCTGTACCATCTATAACATCAGGCTGCAGTCAGATCTAGTTATCTTGCCCTTAATTTTTAAAACTATTTGCTGGGTGCAATTTACTTTGAACAAGGGGTTTAAATGTGAGTTTACAGCCTCACAGCAGGCTTGTTTGTCAGCTACATGAGCAAAATAATCTGTGGGCAGAAATGCTTCTACAGCAGTATAGCTGAAAATTATACATCCTAGTGTGAAGATACGCACAATTTGTCTCACTAATCAGCTACATATGCTTTGTGTTATAGTTGGTTCATTTCACATATTTCTCTGTCTCTCTCTCTATGTGAAAACCTTAGTGCTTGCTTGCATCCTTGTGTGGTACTTAATGACCTATGAAGATACATTTTAGTAGTGAAGTACAAAATTTTCCCTTTACATATGTTAAGTAGCACACACTTTACTTAGTGATTTGTTTTTAATAAATGAATCTTCTGGCTAACATATACTCCCATTGACTGCAGAAAATTGTGAAAAGTTACCAGAATATAACCTCACTTTGCACTTATTTTATATATCAGACATGCATGCTGTAAAGCAGCCAAGAGTTCTACAAGGACCACTTACATAGCTTAGGTTTTTTTGGCTTCTTTGTGGCTTCCTTAGCTGTGTATGTACATGTAAGAAACACACCTAGAACAAAGAAAAAATACTATCAGGAGAAAGGAGGACTATGAACATCAGTCACCACAAGCTCCCATGCAGGAGATTTTTCAAATTTGAAACAGGTTGAAAAACTGAAATGGGAATATTTTTAGCTATAGCTAGGTTCCTACTTGGTTAACTTTGCAGTCAAGGTGACATCTACTGTGGAGAAGTTTTTTGAACAGGATTAAAGGTCAGTTCACCTCACATACTCACCTGTGGAACTCACAATCTAAAGATGCTATTGAGTCCATGTGGTCCAGAAAACACAAAAGGTCCCAGTATTTCCACAAGCAGTGGAAACTCTTTGTAATTGGTGTGATAGAGATATTGGTGAAACAACATTCTCTGTGTACAAAGCAACTGGGAAATTAGGGAGAGAGAGGTTCTTCCTAATAGCCCATTGGAAAGGTTATCCTGTAATTGTGCATTGTGGCATTTCACTCACTGCTGGTAGCAGGTAGGGAATACTGGAAAGCATCACAGACCATTTGAGGTTCTAGTGTGGCATGTCACAGTATCCTGTCCCAGCAAGAGGACTCATTTTCTTCAGTAAGCAGAATTATGATTTGAAAAGTGTAATAGTTAAAGAGACATATGCTATTATGTTAAAACATGCATCACAATATATGCATGTAGCTTACCTTGTTAGATTTACTTGCTAAGTGCTGGCATAGAAAACTGTTCATTCCCTGTGCTTATTTTGTAAGAACTGTATTATGGATAATTAATAATTTCATTACAAATATCTTGACTTTTCAATTCACCTTTCCCTTCTCTGAACTTTCAGAGAGAATTAAAGCCTTCCATGATGTGTCTGCTGATCCGCTTATCATTTGTTAAGCTAATCTTACTAGAATATGCAACAGAAGTAATTTCTTTCTTTTATGCTCTTCCCCCCTAGACTGATTGCAGAGAATTTGTAGACTTAATCACTCCTAGAACTTGCTGAAAAGAAAAAGCAGTCCCACAGTATCTGAAGTGACAGTGTATAGATGCAGTATTTGGGCCTTTTGTCACTGGTGCAGTTGGGTAACCAAGGTAAAATTATAGTTAAATAAAAAAAATGAATGAACCAGTGGAAAATAAAGGGAAAAGTCTCAACTCCTTGGAGTGATAGAGCATAATATAATGTGGAGAAAGTAATTTGGTAATTTGTAGTAGAAGAACTACATAGATTGCTATGAATTTGAACTAAGAACTACTGTCCTGATGGACTTGCGGATAACAGCTAGAAGGAATATTGTCTGGGAATATCACAACCAGAGTGTTCATGTAAGATGAATTGCGAATTCTGGAGTCTCTACTTGTTCCCAAAAAATGAGATCCTGTCTGACTGCCAGGGGAAAGAAACTAAAACACATTATAATATTTTGTTACCATCTTGTTCATGGAAAGAGCAAGAACAGAGAGAATTGTGAAAGGCTGTCTCTATGTAAGAAACACCTGACTTTTCTATAGAGGGAATCTTTACATTACAGACATTTTCCAGGCCCAGTTGTGCCATCTGATATGGACTGCATGCAACTGGTCGTGTACTTAGAGATCTCTGCAAGTGATTAATATTTTTTCTATGCCAAAGTCAAGAAGTTTGGGTGGCTCGTTTCTGAAAAGCTGTGCCAAGGCTTACACCTGCCACTGGGAACTTCATCAGCCATGGAGTCTAAAAGGAAGAGAATAAGTCAGCAGCCACTGCTCAGCCAGGACAAACCCATAAACTCCTAATTGCAGCACATCAACTGTACTTACCAAAGAAGGTTGCAATGACTGTGGCCTTCATGGTGAGTAAAGCAAAATCTGGATGTGTCACTAAGAAACCCTGAAAAGGAAAAGAAGAGCTCATCAGGCTGTGTTGAGACATATTGCAGATGACACCGTAATGGTGGGGGAAGAGGGACTGTGTGCTCTTTTTCGATCTTTCACAGTCCTCACATGCTGCATCCTCTTCTCATGATGTAGAAGAGACGATATCACCAGAGAAGATGGTGTTTGGGCTGTGGCCCTCTCATGGACTGTTTTTTTTTCAATTCTGTCCAAGAGGTGCCTTTTGCCTCAGGAAACCAAGATTTCATTCACATAGTTATTTCTAAAGCCAGTGTCAGGAGAGGGCATGATGGACACAGACATGCTCTGCCAGCTATTCCAGTCTGTTCACTGCTCTTCAAGACATAATCACAGAATCATATTGTCTATACATCAAACCTCACCATGTAATCTCATGTAGATATGGGGAACATAAATAAGTCCATTCACTCCTGAGGGATGTTGCAATTGTTCCATCTTTTCTGAGCCAAATTACTGGTTTCTTCACTTTTCTGAGGATGGGTGTCTGTGTGCATGTACGTGAGCACCTGAGATTAAGAGGACTCTGTCAGAACATCTGGGAAACAATTTTTCCTCAGTCTGCATATGTGATTCTTGACCCCTTCCATACCTGAAGCTCTTGGCCAGGCTACAAGAATGCAAACTTATCAGAGATAACTCCTCTCAGCTCCTCCTGAGCATCACCTGCTGCTTTTGCTGTTATTTGGTGACTGTTGAGGGAATCTTGTGTTGGGCACTCGTAATTAATCACAGTCATTAAAGTACTACATAATCCTTAACAAAACAGAATAAAAGGTCTGAAAGGGAGAAAATATTTGTGTGCTGACCAGGGAAAAGCTTGAGAAGCAAAATAAACTTGATTTTCAAAGAAACTTATTATATGGTTACAAATTGAAAGATTTGTACTAAAATAAAAATGAACTTGCCATCAAGAAAGGAAATACATGGAATGTGAAAGCTGCAAAGGACCAGGAAAAGCAACATATCTGCCTCCTGGAAAAAAGGCAGTAGCAGATTTCACATAGCAATTCGTGTACTCAGAAACAGGGCTTTGGTTGCCCTAGAAAGAAATTTAGGCTAACACGGCAGATACAGGAGAGAAAGAGAAAAAAAATCTCCAATCTGTCTTCATTTAAAATGTTTCCACATTTTTTTACTTTAATTGGTCTTCTTTTGCAAGCAAACCTCATGCTTCTAAGGTGAGGATGACTAAAATAGGACTCTAGACTAAACTGAGTTCATCCATTCTGCTGTCTATATAATTTATAACCCTTTTTACATGGAGCAGATGCATCTCTGATTTTTGGTTCTGGGCTACAGTCAGAGAACTTCAAATGCCAGGACATACCAACAGTATGAGTTTCTAATAGCACTATGTCTTTCCTTGGTGATCTCCCTCAAACAGTCCCCCTGCTAAGGTTGCTAAAGCTGAAAGCAACAGATGTTGCTCAGAAGACACTGAATTGAATCCTGGAGGTATGGAAAGTGGTTCAAAATGGTAAATGTGTCTTTCTGAAAAATGATGGGTCGTGCAGTTGGGGTGACCTGCGGCTGTATTCTGCTGTCACAGTTAGTTTCTGTCAAAATCTTTGCCCAACTTCTAAAAGAAAAATCCATTTTAAGCATTTACTGCAGTGTATTTCCACTGTAAAACTGCTAAAGAAACTAGTAAGCTATAGAAGAGAATTCAGAGAAACTCCGATACTTTTCACCTTACTTATATGTCTCAACCCATCAACACAGCAGAGGTATCAAAGAATTGCTTCCCTGCAATGAGTTCTCACTTTAGGTCAATCCCAGAAAAAGAAGAGGCAGAATTAGAGCTGCAATTAGTTTGCAGAGGCACCATGCACCGTTAAAGACTATACTGGCACTGGCTTAGGCTTTGGGAAAGGCATCTTAATATGAGCATTCCCAAAATCTGCAGCAAATAAATTCAGCAGAAGCATTTTTATTTAAGTCAAAGAGAGCTGTGGGAATGTGTCCTGACAGTATTTGGCTTCGTGCTGAGATGTTCTCATCTCCTTTTTAATTAGAGTAGAACAGGTCTAAGATGGTAGAGGATCCATGTAAAAGCTGGCTTCACGGGTCTGTTGCTGTGTGCTCTGTGGAGAGTCCAGTACTATTTGACTTTTCCTGTCTCACAAAACATACAACAGTCTGTACCAGCAGTGCTGCATGAGACTTTCCATTCCTTCCTGGAGGCCCTGATGTGCCAAGCCCTGTTGCAACCAGGCCATGGTATGCTGCCCCACGAGCTTTCCCAGTCTTCCTGGGTGGCACTACCCTAGGCTTCACTGTAATTGCAGTCTCTACCTACTCTGCTGGTGGGCATTTGCTTTCCAAGGCAACAGCAAATGGGCTTTTTTTATAAAATATTATGAATTTACTTCAGAAAGAGGCCAATAAATCTAAAAGGATTTAATATGTAAAGCCTGTCAGGGGCAAATGAGTTCAGCAGACCCGTTAGCCTGCAATAACAGATGCTTATCAATAAGAGAGCTAAAAGAAGCATTTAGTCAAGGCTGTTAGATTTACTTAACAGATTTGTTGTCATAGCTACATAGAAAAGCATCTTATTGTGGACTTTGTACTTTTGATGGTGCAGGTTATACTAGTATCCTGGTGGAAATAAATTATAATAGTAAAGAACCTGGTTTTGCCACTATATTAGGCACTGGTATACCAGGAAAAAATGCATAGGCATGACAGTACTCTAACAGGGGTCCTGGCCTTTAGACTTTGGGCTGTCACATGGGGAAATGCACAGTAGGATTTACATTGCTGGCTATTAAGTAACAGGCATAGAAGCCCCAAGCTTTCTGTTGTGGGAAGTCTGTGTGCATTCATTGTATGTGGGGCCTAGGGAGTCACCTGATTTAAGCTGTGTGAGATCTCCTATACTGTGCACTAGCATGGCATCCGCTACTTCAGACTGGTAAAGGGAGCAACAGCCTGGAATAAAACATGGGGGCTTTTGTTTCTTTTGGAAGGAAAGGCAAAGCAAGGCTCTGGTCCATGCATATGACAGGCTTTTTAGTCTGTGTGGATCCACTGGGAGGTTTGAGGGTGTTTTATCTATAGATCAAGAATAATACTTCGCTGTTAAGCACAAAGCTGTTCTTCCTTTGTTCCTTTACAAAATGAATAGGTCCCATTAAAACAGAACCAAATATTTTTACTTTGGGTTAGTCTGGAGCATGAGTTTTGCTGAGATTTGTTCTAATTAGATTTCTATTCATGCAGTATTTGCAGTCCCAGTCAGAACTGGTAACTAGTGCCTATTCACTTAAACTGTATGCTGGATCTCTGTTTATCAGAGTACATTTTCCTACCTGTATCCTTCAGACTGTCACATCAGAAGTTACTCTCATGCCAGAAAAGCAGTTCAGTGTATGCATTATATTAACATGTGCTTAAATCCCAGCTAAGTATAAATGTAGTAAGAAGCATCTCCTTTGGTGTTTCCCAGTGCAGATCCTATTTTACCTTTTAAAATGAAAGTTCTATTTGAAAGAATCTTGATTACTTTTTTCCTACCACAAATACTTGAAAAATCTTAAATGTTAGGGAATAGACAGAGTTAGCAAACTATTCTTTCTGCATATAAAGTAAGATTTTTATACTGACCTTTTATTAACAACTTGACTTTTAAAAAGATCTGAGAGAGCTTCTGCGTACTGCAAACAAACAGATGGTTTAGAGCCACATAAATTCTCACTGTATGACAAACTATTATATTTTCTTATGGAAATATAAGTTTTAAGTCCTTGATTTTTGGTGTCAGGCACTGCTGTCCATTCCACGTGCAAACTGAAATTCTTTGCTGGTGCCATGTGCTTTGCCTCTGCAGAAGTAAGCAGTTTATCTCCTATAATCTCCTGTGCCACAGAAATAAATTTGTATACCCTCTTTGTACCATAATAGTGTGTGTTATTGTTCCCCTTCTCAAGGGGTTCTAATATCACAGAAGCACTGGCACCATAAAAAGAACAGAAGTGGACTTTGTTTGAAAGCTGTCTGAGCAAGTGGCATGGAGTTAACTGCATGATCTCTAAGCGTTGTGGGTTGAGTTAAATATGTGCCCTTTACAGGAAAATCAAGTGGGCCTGGTGTAGGTGTGAGTAAACTGGTTTGGATAAACAAGAGCTGATCATCATCTTCTGGAAGAAAACATTTTAGATTTCTTTTTTGTTTTCTTTTAAAAATTGTTTAACCCTTTCTTTGTTTCATGCTTATATTCTGTCCCTATGGTATTGAACCTTGCTTGGCAGTACAAGAACAGTTCCTTTTGGTGCACTCTAGGTGATATGGCTAACGTCACACTCTATTTAGTTTCACCTCCTTTCTTATTAGAGGGAAGAAATTATGTACCCTTAGTGCACTGTGTTGCTTTGAAAGTCTGTACATAAAAAACCCCAAAACTAAATGACTGTTTATTTTAAAAATTTAGGTAATGAGTTCTGCTGAGACAGAAAATTCAAATTGGTAACTGTATTTCATTTCAGACGCTTAGATTGCTCTGTAGGTATCCTGGGCCAGGTCACAAAAAGTAAGATCCAAGGTGCTGTTTTGCAAGGGTGAGCTTATTTGCATGCTAGACTTCATTCTCTGAGTGGTCTGAAATAGAATATACACAGGAATTTAAAACTATTGCAGACCTCATCACTGCTGCTGTTAAAAAAGGCGAGTGAATGCTCACCTGTTTTCTTTCATATATGAAAGAACCCAAAAATGCTTCCTGGAGGCAGTGATGAGCTTCAGAGCACTGTGGTGCATTCTGCTTAATTGTCCAGCATCTCAGAAAGCTGACAAGGAAACCCAAGCTTTTATGGCTGCAGGTCTTTCCCTTGTGGTGGAGGGGCTGTAAGAAGTGTCACATGTCACATCCACATTTGGCAATTGTGGATGAAGAGATTTTTGGAGATCAAGGGTGCCATTCCCAAGGGATCCCCGGGCACACTCTCCTCTCTGTTGGAACTAGACTACTGTGCACTTGGGATCCTAAGAGCTGTGCAGATGCGCATTGAGCCTTGCTGCAGCCCTGTTAAGGCAAAGAGACTCTGGCTCTGCTCTGTTCCTAGGCAAGCACCAAGTTACCTTCCTTCTCACTTTCTTTCTTTCTACCCCCACATTTGGCACTCCTGGTTGCACAGAAAATTGGGGTATCCCAACCTTTTGTGCCCTGGTGTCTGATGATGGGAGACCTCTTTGGTGATGAAGAGAACATGGTTTTGAACTCTGAGGCCAGAGACAGCCCTCATAAAGTTATCCCTGGTTAAGGGTTCTCACCACTTGCTTCTTATTACAAGGCTTTGATTGTTGGGGCTGCCATATAATGTTTTAAATGGTGCCTGCTCTGCTCTATGAGGTCCCTCACTCAGAATAGGGCTTGGGGGACTGCTGGTAGCCAGTACCTCTTGTGGGGTACCTGTCAAGTCACTCTCAAGTCATTGGAGAGAGGCATTGGTGGGTTCAGAGGTCTAAATTCTACCTAAATTGCACTTTGAGCACAGGAATAATTTTTTTCAGAGCTGATTTAACAAATGTTTATATGCAAAAAGAATTTAGTCCAAAACAGCTCCATTCAGGTAGGTATGATGAAGAGATGCTATACCCAGCAATTCTGAGCCAAATAAAAACACCCAAGCAGCCCTGCACTATTTATTTTGTGTTCATGCAATGCCCTGAAATTAAAACAATGTAAGGTTGAAGTAATAGTGATGATGATTTCTCTACTTTCTGAAGAACTCTTTCAGAAGAAAGTAATTTATTTAAAACTACAGTGCCAGACTTTTCTCAGAGCTTAAATAGAACTGCGATGATTATACATTTTCATCTGTCTCGGCAAGGAAACCATTAATTATGTTGGTCTGACCTGCCCCTTCCAGCAAAGGAAGAGATACATTTAGAATATGTCACCCACCCACATAGAAAATGTAATTTGGACTATCTGGATGATGATTTCTATGGGGGTCATTACACTGTACTCCCCCGGTTCCTGCTAATGTATTATGCATTATTTTTTTCATTTTGATGTACAACTTTATGTCTCATTGGGAATTCATGTTAGCTTAAACCTGTGAATTCCTGTACAGACAACTCCCTCCCTCTGTTCTCCTCCCCACTGTGGTTTTTGTCTGCTCACGTATCTGCCCCCTCACTCCCAGGCAAACTTCTACCCCTCTCCTAATCTAACTACTTCTGCTTACTATCATTGAGACCTCATCCAGGTACCATCAATCCTTGGCACTGCCATTTTGCCAAAAAACTGAGGGCAAAGACAAGTGCCTGCAAATCAGTGGTGCCTGTGGGCTCTGCTGGCTTTGTGGTGTGAGATTTGGGGCCACATTTCCTTTTTTTTTTTTTTTAGAAAATATACCATCTTCTAATTCCAACAAATGGTTTTAATGAGTCAAAGTTACTTTTTAAAGTACTTTTTAGAAAGCCATTCTTTAAGTGCAATACATGGTTTCTCATGGTTTATGCACTATAAAAAGCACACTAAATAACCATGCTATTGTGCTGCCTGCAAACTAAGAATTAGTGTAGTGTGTCAGAATTCCCCTGAAGGTACATATTTAGCCTAAAAGTGAAGAATTTGTGTTAAAGGCACTGAAAAAACTACACATCACCTTGGGGATAGTTTTTGGAATTTCTGTAGCATGTTCAAACAAAACTTGACAGCTTTTTTTTTTTTTTTTTTTTTTTTGGTGGAAGCTTTAGGATGTTTATTCTCTGCTTATTGAAGCTACACATATCGCTTTACTACAAAAGTGAGTTATATGACTGCATCAAAACTAAAACTTATTCTTAAGCTTACTAGTAAATTTATACAACAGCTCATAGAAAACCTTTGTCAGTTCAGTATCTCCTGCAGTCTGTATGACTATATCAAAGCCATGGACTGATTGGATAAGGATTCAGAAAATATATGTAATTAAAAAATATAAACCCTGGCATGTGGTACTAGTTTGAAGTAAGGCATTTATGTCTAGTAATGATCAAGGAAGCATCTTTCACAAAATGTCTTCAGCAAATCAGGAAGCATGAGAATGCTGTAGAAAACATTTTGAAAAGATAAACTAAAATCTACTTCTGGATTTTACTGGAAACCAGCAAAACAAAATTAAGAAAGTAGTTTCAATTTTGCTTTACAGATCTTTTAAAAATGATAATCTCGTTCTCCTTGCACTGCTTAACATTTTCCCTTATATATTTTGGACTTTTCAAAAAATAGTATTTCTTCCTGACTAACTGCATTATTCCTGCTTCAGAACATTTCTTTCCAGCCCTCTCAGATAAATAACTTTCTGCTACCTTTAGTTTAGAAAAAACTAACATATGATATAACAGAGGTTTGCTGCAAAAGGCAAATCAGAAAACAACCCCAAACCACCTTATGCCCCTCAGTGTATTTCTAGTGCTGCTTTGCTGGGACCTCCAAATCCTTTGCCTCCTTGCAGGGTCAGCTGCTGAGAGTCAAGATTCCCGACCCCACATCCCAGGACATTGCCCATGGCCACACTGCTACATGCCCTGCAGGTGGAGCCCAGACTCCCTTTTTCCTTAGGTATGGGATATAGAGGTGCTGCCACCTGGATGCTGAGTGGATAAGCATGAGTTGTGGTAGCCAGGTGAAAAGGCATGTCTGGATCTCCTACTGGAGGTGGCATTCACGTCCTGCTGGTCTGAGCCATGAGGGGCTCCTAAGGCCACTGACTAGATCTGTGCTTTCTCATAGTCCTTACAGAGAACATCAAAGGCTAGTCTTTAGTCTAGTCTAGTCTAGTCTTTGGGCAGAGTCTACCAATACTGCTGCAGATCAGCTGGATGCTTCTCTGCTGTCATCTCCAGAGAGATCTTTGGATTTAGAAGTCTGTCCTGTCTCCTGCTCCTGGGTCCTGCTAGGAGGTGAGTCCTGCTCTTCAAGGTCTCAAAGTGAAAAGCTGTGCAGCAGATGGAGCCTTACATTTTTTTCCTGGGGCAGGCTGGCCTCCTGGGCTAGTGGTCATGGCTGCTTTGGCTTTGCTACAGGCTGATTCAATTGTATCCCTCACAGCTGGCGCTGGTCCACAGCCCATCTTCAACCGAATAGGCACATCCAAGCTGAGATCCACCAGACGTGGCTTTTCTGGGGAGCCATTTGGAAACTATGGACCCACCTATACTGTTTCCATGTTTTAAGGACTGAAGAAGACACTTCGGAACTCCATGCTGCTCTTGGGATGAAAATGAACTATGAATTTGCATGAGTGCCAGCATTATAAATGAGGCTATTATGGGTAGTGCTGGGTTTAGAAGACATGCTGATGGTGCAGGGGCTGGTGAGAGACATGACATAGTGTGGGCCAAGCTGTGAAGCCTTATGGCATGTGTGTAGGCAGCCCTTGGCAACACAGGAGTGGTCTCTCTAACATGTGGGTCATGCAGACCACATGAGGGATGGCTATGCTTCCAAAATTACATCCCTCAGTATCTGAGTGCCCTGGAAGGGAAACAAAGAGCTGGAGAAGATAGTGGCAAAGAAAGCGGCCTCCAGAGCTCAGTTCTGAATACTGTGACAGAGTAGGTACAATCAAAAACTGCTGAGAAACTGCTCAGGACCAGCCTGACACTGATTTACCAATTTTGCGTATTAGAATCTTTTTAAACCTGCCGGTTTTGCATAGAGAGGAATCACAGGATTCTGTTTCTGAGAGTGCAAGATCAAAAATGAAAACCACATGGACTGGGAGAAGGAACTTGTAATTTGAGGCCTTTTGTTTTTTAAACAAACCAAGCCTGCAGACCTCAGTATTTTATAATCCACTTTCATGCTCAGGAATTTTGTTCTGAACATAGGCTTTAGGACATTGCCCTATGAGCTTCTACTTCAAATCTAGTTATTGTCCAACTTGCAGATTTCTTTCTACACACAGATATCACCAATGAGAATAGAAGATGTAACAGAAGACTGAGACTTTAAATCCCAAATTACTACATATTTTCAGATGCAGTTTGGTGGAAGGGCTCTTCCCAAAGCAGGGTGAAAGAAGACTTGTCTGACTTACGTGATGGCAATATTTGACCTCGTAATATTTGTACCAAGTTGTTCCATTGGACCTACTCTAAACTTCTCTAATCTCTCACCTCCCTCACCTGGACACTCCTCTCCTTTCCATGTAGTCTTGTTTCCAAACAGTCTCTTTCTTCATATCCTTCCTATCCAAAAACTTCTTCAACCAAGCGCAGGAGAACAGAATTCTCAAGAGCTGCAGAAGCATTGCAAGAGAGGTGAGAAAGACAAGCTCCCACCAAGGCGAGCAGGAAGGACTCCCATCATTGTCAGATGGCTGGCGGCTGTGAAAATAGCCCCTGGAGTCATGGAGACATTACCCTTTCCTAACTCTGACTCACTGAATTTGAGGAGGGCCAGGATACACAGTGCTGCTGCCAGCTTTCCTCTGTGTCTCACCCTTGCTCAATGGACTGAAAGGTAAATGACATATTTGGGGAAAATAAAAAAGAATGGGGCCTTCTGAATCCCTAAAGCAACGTGGCAGGGAGATTGCGAGGCACAGATGTGGCCATGTCCAAACTTCCCTGTAAACAAGTGACTTTTGAGAGGTAAAAAATTCCACAGTTTTTTGTATAAGCCTGGAGGTGCTGGAAATCCCCAGCTCATCCTGGTGGGGACATTAAAGGACTGCATGAATCTACACAAGAACATACAGAAATTTCCTCAAAATTATGACGCATGTATTGGCAAATTATGTGCTTTTTTTCATATGAACCAAGCTGCCAGCTGAAAGAGTGTTGGCTGCTGTGTTACATTTACAAAGATATTTTATAAGGTGACAGGCCAAAAAACAGTTTGCAAATGCAAGTTCATCTTGAAAATATTTTTTATATCTGTGTCTATGGGATGTCCTGTAAAATGAGACATGTTAAGAGTAACTGACACAGATCATGTTCTTAATGTGACCTCTTAATGCACTCTGAAATTCTGGAGATAAAGCAAAGGTGGGATGGACTTAAAGTGTGCTGGAAAGTCAGTTCAGCCATGACAGCAATACTTGTCAGGTTAAGAACTGCTTAAACCTAGATGATTTGAATGAACCAGAGATGGTTATAAATACTCTTCTGAATGCAAATGTTTCCAATTTGGGATATGAGCTATAGATTTGGGTGTTCTGCTTCATAAGGGAAATAAAAAGCTACAGATGATGTTATTTTTTTAACTTAAAATGCATTTTCATGAGAAATATTGATTCTTCCAAGACATTGGGAAATTTTCTTTCTGATCAACATTTTCTGGGTTTTTTCCAGGCCTCAGTCACTGAAAAATGAACCCAAAGAGGAATGGTAGCCCAAGGCAACCCAGCCACATCCTGCTGCAGAAGAGAGCAGAGAAGATGGCAAGAGAGGTGAGGGTGAGCCAGCTGCAGAAAGATGGAGCAGGCTCTGCTTTCTGTTGTCAGAGGATTTGGGAGCAGCCCTCAGACACCACTAAATGCACAGCTGCCCCAGCACAGAGTTTTGTGCAAAATGTTTGCAGAGGCCAGAACAAATACTTGTGTAGCTAGCCCAAGAGTGCCATGATGTCAGGATTGCCCAGTTCTGTTACCTCCCAGTGTTTGCAAGGGACACTATACCCACACAGACTGCAATCTCAGCTGGCCAGTGCACCTACCCCATAGAAGCCTTTGGAGCCTACATAATTTCAGTAGATCCTGACTGTGCTGCTGGGGGCCACTGGAAGAAAAAGCACATCAGTGATACCTGCTCCGGTTTTATCTGCAACAAGTTCTTTCACATCCCACTTTTTCATCATCCGACTTTCTGCAGGGCATCATCAGCAGTCTTACTGCTGCCCTGCGGTCACACTCACAGGACTGCCTGCATCCCCTTCAGGTTAAGGTTTAAAGAGTTCACAGAGGCGATGCAGTCAGAGTTTAATTTACTCCTAGAGATACAATCTAAACAGCTACAGATTTTCTGGGCATTTCTGCACCTCTTTGAGACTCACGTGTGGTGGCGGGAAGCTTTGCTGCCCGCGCAGCGTTTGCTTAGGTTTTCCAAGTGGGAAATGTGCAGCAAATAAAGGAACTGGGATGCAAAAGAGTGGCAGCTGCTCTCGGACTGTTAGAGAGGTTCTTTTAGAGGCGAATGAACCGTCAATTTGTAGTAAGACATTGTTTTCTAAACATAGCATGAAAACTGTTATCTTGCCTGGCTGGTCATTAGAAGGGAGATAATTATAGTCTCTGTGCGACAGCCGGGCCCAGAACAGGGGCTGCATTGTCCCAGGTCCCAGCTGAGCTCCAGCACAGGCTCCCCAGGCAGCGCTGGGACAAGAGAGCTCCTTGTGCCCCGGCAAGTTCAAAAGAGGAATTGAAGTGCTCTAAGTAGGTGTTAAGCACCTATTTCTTTCTCCGACTCTGGACTTAAAAACTACTCCACAAGAGAAAGGTGCGGAGGGCTGTAGCTGCATCCTGCCTGGTCTCACGTAGAACACATGCTATGATTATTATTTTTTTTAATTGGAAAAAAAAAGCCCCAAAGCTTCAGTTTTGCATTTATTTTACGTTTGTTCTGTGTTTCTGTTTTCCAACACAGATCAATGAGGCCTGTATGATGATAGACTTTCAGAAGGAAGGACATACTATATGTTCAGTGTCTGCTTCCTGAGCTGTGAAGGGGATGTCTAAACCTCAGTTTATGCTGCAGTATTGCCAGAGAAGTCCTGGTGTACCCAGAACTTCAGGGGGCCGGAACATCCCCCAGGACCATCACGAAATCCCAGACTATTGCTTTTCACCATCCATCCAGTAAAGACACTGCCACCCCACCCAATTGCAATGGGCCAACACACTCCTCACTGCTCTGGCACCTACTCATGCCAGTACCACTGTGTGGGGAGTTCATGTCTGTGAGTGCCAAACTTTTTTTTTTCGGGAATACAGTCATAGCTGAAGATAGTAAATTGAGCTATCACTTTTTCTTCCTCATTTCATTCAGGTGCTTTAAATGACTTACTTATATCATTTAAACTAAAAGATTAGTAGGTTTAGACTAGATATTAGGAAGAAATTCTTCATGATGAGGGTGGTGAGGCACCGGAAAAGGTTGGCCAGAGAAGTTGCGGATGCCACATGGAGGTGGCACACACACCTGGAAAAATCCACACCTGGACGTGTTCAAGGCCAGGTTGGATGGGGCTTTGAGTAACCTGGTCCCTGCTCATGGCAGGGGGGTTGGAAATAGATAGTCTTTGAGGTTCCTTTCAACCCAAATCATTCCATGATTCTGTGATTTAGGAGACTTGTGGTAAAACAGGAGACTTGAACATGCATATTCTGAGCCTTAGATGAAAAGCTCCTGGGCAGTATTTTCTGACTACAGCTTTTTTTGTGATTCAGACCTGGAAAGGAAAACATTCAAATTCTCCAGGCAGACCAGACACAGTCAAGTTTTTTCTGCCATTGTTACATAGACTTCAGGTTTATTTTTAACTGTGTTTTCTAAAAAGCAATGGCCAGAAATAAAAAACAATCTGATGTTTCAAAAGAAGTAATTACCCTGTTTTCTTACCTTCAGTGTTCCTACTGTGGCTCAGGCAGTCCCCTTTTAGAAATACTCCAATTAATTTTGACAAAAAGGAGTGTAAAAATTAATTTCCCTCTACTTCTGTGAAAGTAGCTGGGTGAAGAAGGAACACCTTGTTAATGTCTCCTCTAAAGAAAAGGCTTTAGTGGAACAGAAGAAAATCCACACAGGATATCTTTCATGCATTCCAAGGGTGAGGAAACCTGGTACAGCTAGTAAAACTACTTGGTTTGACCAGCCAGTGGTGAGCCATGTGTAATAATACCACAAGGAAAACAAGTGTCTTACATAAAGGAAAGGTAAGAACAAGTTAAGAGCAAATTAAGAACATAACAATACTTCTACAGGTGGAAACACAAAGCAATATTCAATTCTATTGGCAGGGCGGTAAAAGTTTCTTTAAAAAAAATATTTCTCTGGCATGAATAGCTGAAAGATGGCAAGATTTTCTGTCATTCCAGTGAGAATCACTTCAGAAACTCAAAAGATTAGATAAAATATGCAAGCAAAATAAGTCTATTTAAAATAAGATACTAATTTAATATTTGAAAATTAATGTGTGTGTGTGATGCAATTATTTTTGCTAGAGCTCTCTTCGCACCTTGGAAAGAGATTAGTCTTACAGCCATGACTCCCATTCAAGAGATGAACTGAGTAAAGCCAGAAGAACATGATACTACAGATACAGAAGAACATAGGTTTTCTGTGAGTGTAATCAAATGCAAGGTGTTTTTAACTTTGGGATTTATATAGTGAAATACAATCTATAAACGTATATGACTTCATGGCTAATCTTAGTAACATGTATTTTAAAAGTCATCTGAACTACTTTTTCTCTGCATGTGCTTTCTTGTTATGGTGTTTTGTTTAAATTTTGGAGAGGTTAGAGAAAAAAGAAGTTTGTTCCAAGGAGGACCTGCCTCTGCAATCTGTAATTCTGCTTTTTGCTCTAAATGTGGACTAGTTCCCATAAACTCTAGGAACAAAATATTAACTAGAGTTGAAAGTTTGCTTGGGGCATTTGGTTCATGTTTGTACTAGTCTGAGAGAAATCACATTTTGAAGAGACTTATCAAGACTCTAATCTTTCCACAGAGAGCTGAGCGGCTCTGGCAGGCTTGACAATGCTATTCATTTTTGAAGCGTCACCAGCAAAACAAGCACTCAGCACAAAAGGATGTATAATGTCTAGGCTACTGTACTGTTCATACATCTGTATCTATCCATCTAGCAAGGGAGTTCACATCATAGAAATACACATCACTGGAATAGTACCATGCTGTACCTTGGAGACGAGTGTTCCCCAGTGTCAGGTAGTATTAATTAATGATACAACACACCCCCTCCCGTTTATCAAAGAGACAAAGAAAAAATATTGACAGCAAAACTGTTTTAAATTTAGGAACAAGTTGCATTGCCTATCACACACTATTTGAACAGAAGGCATATAAATGTCTGTTGGTGTGTGGCTTATATAAACCATTTCTTAGCACATAGTTAAGCCCTTGCTGTTCAGGCAGTGAGTATATGTGTCCACTCTAACAGTAGGAGCTTAATGCTTTTATAAATACTTTATGAAGTATATATAATGTAAAGTACAGTTTCATTCTACATTTGTGTCTTCATCTTCTTAAGTCTTTGATCCTAAGCACACAGCTGGAATGCTAAATAAAACATTATGTCCCTACAGTTTCTCAGCAGTGCAAATATTTAACTATTATCAACAGGCAAAAAAAGCAACTTTCCCCTCTACCCCCTAAATAAATATATCAGAGAAATTACATGAGAATTACCTTGCTTGAGGTGTGCAACTTTTTATTCCTTTTCTCCACACAGTATGAAAGTGCTATTTTTTCCAAGCTTTTCTGTACCCCAAACTCCAGCCAACATTATTCTACAGAAGGAGAAGCAGGCAGCAGAGGGAGGCCTGGACACCTTTTTTCTTTCAGAGAGGAGCTAATCAAACATTCCCATCAAGCTCCCAGCTCTGTGAAAAGCACATTGCTCTCTCTCTCTTCCCCTCCCTCTCTCTGCTCCTCTCTCCCTCTCTGTCTCTCCCTCTCCCTCCCGCACACACAGAGCTCCTTACTCTGATTTAGCAGCTGAATTAGGCAGTCCTATTTTAAATGTATGTTCCCTCCCACATATTTTTGGTAGGGATTTCTATCCTCCTTTTGCACTAGCCTGTCAGATTTGTCGAGTTTTTCTCTTTTGGGAAGTGAAGCTTTACTTGACTGATGTTTTGGCTGAATCTTTTTGTCTTCCTGTTAAGTTCAGCGTTGTACTGAAAGGGCAAGAACTAGTAGATGAGAGTAAACCACACAGCTCTAAAGATTTTAACTACCAGATTAGTTACGTGCAGATCAGGTTTAAAGAGAAAAACATCTTTTGAAGAAGCAGATTGTTTTACCTTTACTAATGTGAAAAGCATCTCTTGTTCCCTCAACAGTTTCCCTGAAGTCAGAAGGTTAGTGACAGAGCAAGTCTGTGAGTCTGGGCACAGAGAAGTATGGCATGAGGGTTCTTTCTCCAGTTGGGGGATGAGAATTTCATAATAATAATAAGGATATTAACTGGCACTCATTAAGTTTGACCTGGCCGCATGAGATTACAAAATTACTAATTTCTTTAAATATGTCTACACAAATCTCCTAAAACGATTGGATAACTTTAAGAAGAAAAATTCTTTGAGAGAATCAAAATCCCAGCATTTGCAAGATTATCACAGAAGGTGCTGCTATCATATTCCAGGATGCTGGAACGCAAACTATAATTTGCAATTACATCTAGGTATTCAGAAGTGTATAGATAATATAAATGAGCCAACATACACTGTTTTATCTAAGATCATTGGCAAAAAAAAATCTAGTACAAATACAGGAGATGGAGTTCAAAATACACTTTAGAAAGACATGTAATTTATGATGTAATAATCCCCTAAATGTATTTAGTTTAAGAGAAAGTGATTACCTGTTACTTATAAATCTCTACTCCAGTACTTAGGGAAACTGTGTAACATCTCAGCATATAATAAACAATACAATATCAAAAGTTTTTCAGGAAGTTCCAACTGTGTTACTAAGACATAATGATCCATAAATTCATTTGATTTTCTTAATAAGTTCACGCTTGCCATAGTAATTCCTTGTGAGTCAGAATGCATTGGACTGGCAGGAAACCTCTTCAGTCAGTAAATCTTTTAGTAGATCTACCTGGCATCCTGGAAGTGAGCATCCTGGGAACTGTGGAGCAGAAACACTGAGTGGGCAGAATAAGAAAAACTGTCTAGTTTGTTATTATTCAGGGTATTTAGCCTCTCATTGTCATTTGTAATGGAGAGCTGGCGAGTATCAAAACAAAACACTGAGGAGGGCACTATCTGTCTCTTTTTATCTCAACATTTCTGAGTGCTGTTGCATGTGCTTTTTCCTGACAGAAAGCCATTTCCAGCCACCCAAGAGCTGGCAACACAAAGGGCAGGAGCAAGAGGTGGATCTCATTTAATGGGTCCATTTTGCTACTGGGAAAGATTTATTTGCAAACAGGGAAAGATTTATTTGCAAAAGAGGTCACCATGCAGTCAGGAAGCCACTGCTTTGAAGGTAAGTATTGAACACAACTGTCTAGGGGAGGGACGAATGCTCTGTATCTGTATGTGTTCATGTCTCCCACCATTGCTTCTAGTCTGTTTTCTGCTATAGTACTGTTTGTGGTAATAGTTTTTAAGTTTTACTATACTGTATTTTCCTTTTCTTGTAAGTTAAAGAAGGATTTAGCATGATCCATTGGAAAGAAGCCTGAAAGCAATGGAATGCAGACCTCTAACCTATTCCCTGAAAGTTGTGATGAAGCAACCAATGAACACGACCAGAGAGAAAAAATACTTTGGTTTCAAAGAGAGTTTGAGAAGTTCTTAATTTTTGAGGAAAATTCAGTGACCATATTGAATTATGACTCAGATATTACCTTCACTCTGGGAGATAAAACAGTAGAAAGAGAGATATTATGTGTGTAAGGAGTGTTAACATTGACAGAGGAAATAATCTAGCCAAGACTCAGTAAGGAAGTTTGGTGTTTATAAACAGAGGTAGCAGCAGACCTGGAAGAGTGGACACTTGCTGATGGACCTTAGTGACAGTCTCTTGAATAAATCTTCATTTAAGATAATCTGTCGTGCAGATTTTTCAAGACACACAGTGTTTGTTTAAAAAAAAATTGCTTTGGGTAAAAGCTTGGTAAAGGCCTAGGTGGGTAACAACAGAAAATCTGACTTCATTGTAGGGAAGCTCACTGCATTTAGTCTAATCCTCATTACAAATCTGACTTCAACATTTTTAAAAAAGCTTTTGTTTATAATATAACTAGTGGTTACATGGTTCAGCCAGCACAAAAATGAAAGATCCCTCCTGTTTCTCCCCCTCTGCATGCAGTGATGCATAGATAAATGAAATAAGGGAAACCTCACCTATTTGGAAATGCAAATAAACTCACATGTTCTGGATTTGATGCTCATGAACTGGTATGGCCCCAGAGCTGAGGGGAGGCAACTGTGAGGGCACCATCAGAGACAGCTGTAGTTTTGCACTTACGTGTGCAAATTCAGTCCAAGTTCATTACTGACTTAGCCCATAATCTTTTGTTCATTGATTATCTTTCTGTAGTGATTTACATGAACAGGTCAAAGTTTTGTAGAAAGGAGAAGAGAAAAAGTTTTTACTGTGTAGTAGGTTCACAGAGTAGGTCAAAATCTAAATGTGATTTCAAAGGCCAGAAATTGCTTCCAAGAAGTCTATGCAAAGGGATGACAGGTATATAGACCCTGTGGAGCAGGTGTTTACTGCAGCCCAACCCGTCATGCTCATCTCCCCAACACTCAGGAGGAACTTCTGACTCCACTGGTGTAGGCATAGGCAAAGAAAATCATTTTCACCCATCTTATAGAACAAGCTATCCCAGCACAATTTTTATAGGAATCCAGACTTTGTCTGGAAAAGTTTAAGTGAGAAAGTACAGATTATCTCACACATTTTGTCCCGCTTGTGAGACTCAAGGTGCAAACTGCTCTTCTGGCCTTGGGCTGTGGTCACGCATCTAAAACCGTTAAATCATTTTCTCTCCAGGTTATGAGTAGGAAATATATAAGGAATCAAAGTGACCCAGGACTGAGCTAACTGGCCTGTGATCATTACACAGAAACTGTTGAATGTAACTTCTCAGCTGACCACTGTAGGCTTACTAAGTCAGTCCTGACTCTGCATACAAGGACAGAAAACAGAAAAATGATTTCTGCAAGATGACACATAGCTATGTCACATCTAATCCCATTCAGGTGCTTAAACAGAAAAGAACAAGTTTTCTGCTCTCAAACAATTACCCTCAAGCCTTTTCAGCCAAATACTACCACAGGAATCAGAGAGCAGAATCTTACAACACCCCAAGATGTCACGCACAGCTTGCCAGTGCTGGATCTGTTCAAAGACAGCGCTGTCACACATGTTAGTGTTAACTCTTAACAAGTGTCAGTGGAGTTCAAATTCTGCAGCTCTTCTACATTTCTCAAACTCTCTGAAATAAAATCTTGACTTATGTGTTATTACACTTCAGATAAATTGTGCTTGAAAACTATTTATTACTGAAGAAAATAAGCCATGGGGAGAAAACAGTAGGAAACTGAAAGTATAATTGGAATGGGAAGGCTACTAGGGGGTTAATATTGTTTGGCTTCAACTGCTTAAAGCACTAATATCAAAATTGACCTCAGGTAAATAAAATAACCAATGTCCTGTAGGGCTTATATAAAATACACTGACGTGTTTGTCTAGTGTTTGAGAAAGGTAGGGAGGCTGAATTATGTATGCTGTAGCCCTTGCCAGCATCAGAAACTTCTTTAAATAATTAGAGTAATTGGGTAGCCAGGCCTCTGTTTTTTCTTTTTATGAATGAGGAGACCTCATGGGCCAAATGAATGCATAATGTTGGCATGCTTGGCTTAAATGGATGGATACCAAACATGCACTGTGTAAATTTGAACCACTGGGTGTTTCTCAGCAAAGATGGCCATGGCCATGTTTCCTGAGACTGGAGAGAAGCAGGGCTCTGTTAGTAAGTCCCAAGTCCCCAGTTCATTTGTTTACCCCACAGAGCAAACAATGACAAAAGATGACTAAATGTGACAAAAGATGACAAAATGTGACAAAAGATGGCAAAATCTTTTTGGCTTTGTCAAGATGCAATGTTCAAGTGAGAGCTGATAAACTCTTTGCCCTGGATTTCCTGCAGCATACGGGGGGGAATGGGGCCTGGGAGCCTGCTATCCCAACTGGGCAGGCTCAAAGAATGAGGATTAATGTGCAGAATGGGAAAGAGACCCTTTTCTGTGACTGATAGGTAGAGAGCTCAAGTCTTTCCGATTGAACAGTGACCACTGTAACTGTCATGGATTTTAATTGTTGGGGTTTTTTTTAAAGTTCCAGGCAGTCACTTTTGGAAACTTTTGACCTTGCCTTCCTCTGTAATAATCAAAAGACATAAAGAAAACTGAACTTCAGCTTGGAAGGAGAATCTCATTAGGCATTTGAGTGAACTCAGAAATTACTACTGTCTGTAAGGAGTGTTTGTATACTCTGAGAGCGACTTAATGTGTATTGCATTAGCTGTGGGTGTGCAGACAATACTAGATAGGACCAACAAGTCAGGTGGGTTTGTTTATAGATCTTGGTCTGTAGCAGAAAGAAGCAGCACAAAGATATTGCTTTCATTTAATTCTTTCAAGATATATCTCTATAGAAAAAAAGAAAACAGATGGAGAATGTTCTTGCCCTTGAAACAAAACAGGAAACCATCATGGGTATCAAGAAATATTCATTATATTTGCCACGAAGCTGAATCTATCCATACGTCCGAAGCCCCATATTCCCAATGTCAGATTTAAAACAGAGGTTGCCACAAATGCTGTGTTGAAACATAAATTGAGTGAACAGTAAATGCAAGGACTGGAAAAGCCTCCATCACATTTGGGATCAGGAAATGGTGGTTAGGTGGTTAGTGAGGAAGAGTTTGACCTGATTGCATTCGCAGACCTTTGGATCTGAAGAGGTGTAATCAGTCTTAAAAGCTGTGTCAAAAGGGAGGTGGGCTGTGATGTTTGTGTCTCACCAGTCTGCTCTCAGAAACCAAGATGCTGCCACAATGGAAATCAATTTTAGGTACCATTTTTTTGGCAGAACTTGCAGCTACTGCAAAAGTATTGTTACTGAACAGAACTGGGTCTGTAGAAAGTACAGCATACGGACTTTGTTCATCTAGAATCCAGTGTAGGTGGAGTAGTCTTCACAGAGTAAGTGGGATATGTTTCAATGCTCTACTACCTCATACAAAACTTAATTCAGCAGCATAAAGGTCCTTGTATGAGGAGTAAAATCATCAGTTTAGGAGAGTGCTCTTTGTTAATCAAGTTTCAGCAGTTCTGGATGCGGTGATGAAATTAGCAGTTGAGGACCACAACCCTCAGAAAATACAAATGGCCTTTTCAGTATGCTTTCCTCGTTTGCCCATTCCAGTGCTAGCCGTGTGCTATCATTGCCACTGTTGATTCAGTTTGACAAGAATACCAAGTCTCCCTCTGCACCCCTATGCCTCTTACCTTGGCAGTAAAGCTCAACTATTCACTGCAAATCAGGCCTGGAATATGTAATTCCAGTAACAGCCTTCTGTCTGTTCTTCCCGACTGTTTTCCGGATGTGTTTTCTGTTTACGCTCTGTAGGGCATCAGGTGTCAGAGCAAGTAGGTGATGCCAGTAAAAGCCACTTCACAGTAGAGAGTTCATGGCTGCCTCCCAGCAACTGAATGCATCCCCTCTGTGGTGCCCTTATCCTTGTCTCCTCCAGCTTTGGCTCTTGGCACTGAAGACTGTTCAAAACACCGGTTGTTTCTGGAGGCAACATGCAGAAATTAGAGTGCTGCTCTGGCAAGAAGTGGTATCCAAATACACAGCAGGGCCAGAACTGGCAGTGTGTTTAATAGGTGGATTGATATATTTTCTTCACTGGGATGTGCCAGAGTTCATGAAAAGCCCCTCTGCATGAGCCCCTGTGCACAGGTTCACCATGTAAGGGCTTACACTGTTCTCTCCCAGTTGAGTGGTGGTGGCTTGGCTCCCCTCCAGGGTCTCCTTGCGCACTGTTCTTGTAGAGACTCATTTGCCTTTAGGCAGACAAAATTTCTAGGAGAGATAGAGTTAGTGGAGGGGAGAACAGGGTTGCATGGACTTGTGTGTTAATGGGGGATCTCAATATGGGGTGGGAATACATAGGTTCCCGTAACTCCTGGGTGGTGTGGATCCAGGTCCTCTAAACACCTTTCTTGGAAGACGATACACATGGTGGAGGTAGAGCATCCCATGTTTTGGCAAGGTTGAATTTAATTGGGAAGGAAAGGAGAGAGATTGTAGGGTGCTGCTGCTAGGAAAATGGGGGACATAGGGGATAATTGAGATCCTGCTGGAGGAATGGCAGAGGAGGAAGGTGCTGGGATTGCACCTTCCCAGGGGGCCTGTGGTGTGGATACAAGGAGGGTATAGAGTAATGCAAGGGCTACCGTGTTCACACAGACCCCAGTGGACTGGCAGAAATGCCAGCATTTGCCCTTCTTGCCATCCTTGTCCTGTCTGTGTGCTTCTCTCACTTTCAGTGGGATGAGAGATGCAGTGTTTCTGGTGTTTCTTTAACTGGTGACCACCAAGGTGTTCATTGCCCTGTGAAGGTACTGAAGCTGCAGATTACCATAAGTCACTAAAACACATTCAACATTTACCCTGCTGTGCGTGAACCAACATTAGAAAGGCTGTTTTCTGCCCAGGGCAGCGGAGTAGGCAGAGCTGCAAGCAGGAAACTCACTCCCTTTCTCCCACTCAGGATATTTGTGACTGAGGTTTTATTGCAAAAGGGTCAGGGTTGGGGAGTGCAGGCTGTGAAAAACTGCTGTGACCCTTTTTTGCTGTCCATTTCCACCATTTTACCCAGGCATCAGGTTCCCAGCCCTAGAGAGCAATGCATTTCCAGCCATACAGAGATATGAAGGGTACCCTAAGGGACAAAACATGTAGACACACATTTCTGCAGTGCAGTAGCCTATATCTGTACTTTTTATGGGGTGGTAATTTCTCGTGATCCATTTTCCCTTAAAAAAGCAGAAAACAGCCAGTCTGCATAAACAACATGCAACACTGTAGCAACTAAATTAACTCCGTAATGTAGAAATAGAGTAGCAAAGAGAGTAATCTTTCCTCTATGACGCCTCTTAGGGCTACAAAAAGATCTAATGCAATTCTAAATCTTTCTCTGAAACCAGCACTTGAGAAGAAATGCTGATCTTTTGTTACATGTGAAAGAAAGAAAGAACTCTTCAAATCTTATTAGAAAAATAAATCTGTCTGAATGAACTCCATCCTCCATTCCTTGTCTCCAGTGCCACAACCATATATTATAAGGTGAGCTCTGTATTTTGATCCCCCAATTAAGTAAATTACTTTTAATAAATTGTTTAGTCACAAGAATATTTTATCTGGAAATACCATTTGCATTCCTATAATTGCCAGCATTAAAGCTCTGTAATAATTGTAAGAGGAAAGCCTCTACATTTTCTGCTTGCTAACTCCTCAGAATATTTTATACCATGGAAAATACGATAAATGCTTTCAAACTAATTCAATAATTGACATTTTTCACCTTAGGTTTTCAAAGCTCTTTTCAAAGAAGGGCAAACAATGAAAGGAAGTAAAAAATAATTTTGGGAGCAAGAAGGTTAAACTCCATGCATGCTCTTGAAAAGTACCAGAAGAAAGGAAAGGCAAGCAGCTTTTGCAGAAAAGAAAGCTGAGAAATGCAGAGCTTACACAACCAAGTTTAAGAAGGTGTTTGTGTTACTGAAGATATAGAGGAGAACATGCACCTGTGGAAAGACCAGGAGTTTATCTCCCAGGGCTTGCTCCACAAAAGTGTCTGAGGTGATCCCCACAGCTGCTTGCTGCCCTCTCTGGCTGCCAATGGCCACCTGCCTGAAAGACTTGAAATATTACATGCTACCCTGCATTACAATGCACTGATTGCCTTGGCTGTTTGCTCCACTGTGGTGGAGTGGCAAAACTGCTGCTGACAGCCCAGATGACTTGTAAATAGCGGCTGCTGAGGCCTCTGGTACATCGTGCAGTGGTTCTGCATTCAGCTCCTGTTGTGTTCGGTGAGCTCCCCTTTCACCTTGTCCTCCTCACAGGCTTTCTGCCACCGAGCTGTCAGTGCTCGGCAGTGGATTGGGATAGCTTCGTCTGCATCACCAATTAAAGGAGCTGAGCTACCTGACAGGAGACCGTCAGAAGCTCCCTTTGTCTCCTTTGTGGCAATGAATGAGAAAGCCTGAAAAGAAATCTGCAAGTGCTAGCCGTAGTTTTTTCCATCCAGTTAAGAAGACAATGATTTTTGGGGAAATTGCATTTTAAAAGTTCTGCTGTTCTAAAGTAAATTTCTTTGGTTTTCACAAAATTAATGCTTTACAGCTTTATTTTTTCTTCTTCTCTTTCAATAAGTGAATATGTTTTGTCATCCAGTAAAAAATCAATTTACAAGAATGAGTAAGACAATTGAAACAAGTCCTGATTTGTGTGTAATAAATTGAGTTAATCTGCAGTAAATAATTGTTTGCTTTTAGTCTGTTGCTTCTTTTGTTTCTTTTCACATTAAGTGCGGGAAACTGTGAGGGATTCAGTTTGCCAAACAACTCTGCCTAGTCATGGGGAGTTCTGAGTAAGCTACCCATTTAGTTTGTTTCACATTTCCAAGGCTGGACTTTCTGAAGGCCACAGAGTTAGGGGCATAAAATCAGGATGTTGCCCACGAAGGATTCATGAAATTAAAGACAACAGCTAAATTTTCCTCAAAAGACATCTGCACACCACTTTTTTCCATTCTGCTTTTCTACAGGAGTTGAACATGCAAATGATGACATAAAAAAAGTTGTGTTCAGGAAGTGAGGGATGAAGAGCTTAGCAGCACCTGTGACTGGGGAAACTTCTACAAATTTATATATATTTTAAGAGTCTTTGAAAATAGTGATGTCTTTGGTGTTTCATGGGGTAGGAAACTGTGACTGTACAAGTGAACCTTCATGGAATCAGTTGCTATGAAAAAGATGGATCCTAGGAACTAGATTTTAGTGCTCGGACTGGTATTTCAGAAGAGATTTGCACCATCATCACCTCTCCCTGCTATCAACTCTTGTATAGAGTAGAAATCAAGTGGTTGGACAAAGAGCTGTCCCAGGCAGCCCATTGGTGGGAGAGTGGAAATGGTGTGTGCATCTTTTATGAGGTTCTATACCATAAACTGCTGCTGGAGAGTATGTGCTTTACTGCTGTCAGTGTGGCTATCATTTGAAATCAACAAAACTTCAAAAAGTCTGAGAAGAGTTTTATGCATAAGAATTTTGACAAGAGGGACTAACCTTATCCTGCAGTGGCAAAGCACTTAGCCTTGGCGTTATCCTTTCTCAGCATTTCACATTTTGTGGTGGCCTCATCTTAAGATGCTGTGGATGAAGTCTTTGCAAGTTGCAATTAATAATTTTGCTGTTGCTTGCAAGGGAATAGGATTTCTATTCCATAAATAAAAAGGGATGAGCTTTTCTGCCCCTGTTTCAAGAGGCAGACATAAACACATAAGGAAGAGCATGTTGAAGAAGGGAAAGGGGATGTTTCCTTTTTGATGCCCTTTGTTTCCTCTTCCCTCAGCACCGAATGGAGAAACTGTAGGGGGGCTGCAGGCTATCCTGGCTGCTTGGGTCTGGGAGATGTAAATGCAGCAGTTAGGGAAGATCTTGCATTTTTCTCAGTGCCTCAACAGGCACTCTTACAGACCTGGTCATTTCTTGAAACTGCTGTTGATATAAACACCAATGTTGAGATATTACTTGGGGCTGCGGGAATTTCATCCTGGATTTGGAAGGGCTAGTGTTTGTGATGACCCCTTCTGAAAGGAAGTATCCATACTGGGGTTTGTTGCAGTCACACAGCTTCTTAATCACAAGGTTTTACACAGCGAGGGTCAGGACTGCGGCGACGGTACAAGGAATTTGAACCAAAACCCTGAATTTTTATCACTCCAGGCAGGCAGAGTTGTTGTTTCTCTCTAAATGATATTTAGGGATTTCTGCAGCTGAATGCCATTATCAATGGCAACATTTTGAATGAATAACTGCACACACATATTCCAAAGCTGCTATGTGAATAACTGTGAATGGTTCCTCAATCTCCCTCTTCCCACTCAATCTTCCTCTTCCCACTCCCCACTCCCACCTCAGCCGAAGCACAAGTGCTCATTTCAGGCCTAAAGATATACTCTTAAATCACTTCTGACATTTCTTTGTTGCTGCCTAATGAAAGCTGGTTTAATGAACTAGAGGGAAGAAGACATCTCAGCCCTTGCTGAACCCTTGCTGAGATGTTGTTGCAGGATCAGAAGTGGGCAGCAGTTGCAAATGTTAGTATTTGTCCTGGATTTTATTTAACTGCAAGCCTTATATCTGCATGGCATACAGGGCTTTGTTGTGTTGGTTTGCTGAGCGCCAGTGATGTGTCATGGTCCTAAGACCTGCAGGGTTCAAAGAACAGCCATGCTGCTGTCCCCATTGAGCTAACAAGGGGTCTCTGTGCACACTTGTTTGGAGAGAGATGTCCCACCAGGGTGTTGTGCCAGCTGCTCCTCTTGGCTTCCCCAACCCTTTCCAAGCACTTTTACACTCTTCTTCCTTCATTAATTGGATTATTTGTTTTTTAAGCTTGTTGCTGAGCAAGTCAAATTGACCCACGCCTGGTTAACAAAGCCTGAAATAATTGTGTCTAAGTCAAAACACTGCTGAAGGGGGAGACCAGCAACACAGACCAGGCTAGTTTCCTGGCCCTGCTGAGCATACTTAATCCTTGCTGGGTTTATCCAGGTGTCAAGGAAGGGCACCTGGATAGAAGCCAGAGACTGGAAGCGTGTCCCCTTGTTGCCTTGTCTGGTCTTTCATCTTCGTTTGTACCTGGGATAATACAGGGATTTACAAGGGATGAACTGGTCTTCTTGTGGGAGTTGGAAAAGCTTTCTTTGCTGTATTGCCCTTAATATAAATAATGAAAATGGTCAGTTCAAAATGAGGTCTTCCCATAGTCATCTGTAGGTTGTAGATTAGGACAGTGGGACACCTCTGCTCTGCGGACATTAGGTAGGTCAGTGAGACGCTGTAAGTCTGTGAGACCAACAGATGAGGTAAACCTGTTGTTGTGATTAAGTAGAGAAAATAACTCCAACACTTTTAATGACTGTGACTTCCCAGACAATAACTAGTTTTCATTTAGCTTACTGTCCAAGATCCTATATTAAAAAATAAGGTAAACCCAATTTTTTCATGGCAGAAGTACTTTGGGTACATTCTGCTGTTCAGAAAGCAATCAAATTCTCCAGGATTAGAGGCAGCTGAGGCATGTCATCTTCATTAAAAACCTTTGGGATCTACAGCTGAGAGACCATATGTTTAGCATCCTTAGA
The DNA here is from genome assembly GCA_013397135.1 of Pachyramphus minor. Classification (NCBI taxonomy): domain Eukaryota; kingdom Metazoa; phylum Chordata; class Aves; order Passeriformes; family Tyrannidae; genus Pachyramphus; species Pachyramphus minor. The sequence continues at coordinate 1,418,852 of VYXB01010422.1, forward strand.
CATGACTGTGCCAACTGAACTGCAACTGAACTTGCTGGGTCAAGTACAGTTCCAGATTTTGCTGATGGAGACATTAGGGAAAAGTCTTAAGTTATTGAGCAGATTAACTGACTGGGTCTTATTTGGAGAATATAACTTTATAAGGCCAGAAATATCCCCCCAGGTATAGATTGTGTCAATTCAACTAATGTTGTTAGCTTAATTTCTGTTGCATCTACTTGTAAAGGGGGGATAGCTCCAAAATCCATGTTGTCTTTGCAGGATAACTTCAGGGAGATTACTCTCAGTAGTGTTTTTTTGATGCATATGCTAGACCTATTCTTTTCTGCTAGCCTGGTAAATGCTTAAAAGGCTCTTTATAGGAAGAACAGATAAGAGTTCTTTGTGGGAACTCCCCATGTTTCATTATTCCCTGGTGATGATTCATTTTCACAGTAGGTTAGATGAGAAAAAACATTTGGGAAGAAGTGCCCATTCACAGCAAGATTCTTACTATAAAGTGTTTTGGTGATGTGTTCACCTGTACTAGCTTTCTGGCTGTTGGCTGTGCTCTTCATTATCTGTTGCCAAAGCATCTATGGATGGTGCACACTCAGTTTAATATGGGGTGCGGCAATAAAACAAGCTGAAAACATGAAGCTTGAAGCATGGGATTTCTGTCAGACTGGACATGGGAAACTGGGATGCTGTTCCTCCTTAGGATCACACTGAATCAACAGAGATATGGGTGGACATCACCAACCGTTACAGAGAGTCAGTGACTGCAGTGTACGCAGACAGGAGGTTTAAACTGATTTAAGGAAGACTCAAGTGTGCCAAATGCTGCTGCATTTAGCTGCGGTCCAGAAGTTGATAGAACCTTCTTCTTATTAATTCTAAGTAGCCATCATGGCTTGGCTTCGCGAATGAAGATTTCGAAGGGCTCTACCCGTGCTTGCTACAGGCTCCCTGATGGCTGAAAGGGCCAATGTGCGACAGACATGCCCTTCACACCTGCGCAGTGGATTTTTTAGGTGAGGTGCAGCACGTGCAAAACTGGTCCCACCCTTTACTCCTGAGGTTCATCTGCCAGGGCCTAGCAAGCTTGGATGGTGGCAGCGAAGTCCTCAGGACGTAGGTTTAATTTGAGTAACCTTCTCTTAGATGGATGGCCTTACAGGGCTAACGAGCACCATCTACCTGGGTTTGAAATTGGAGCTGTCCTTCTCCTAGGATGGCTGCCAAAGGGCTAATGAGCCCATCCTGCCCATGAACACATTTTGTGATCTAAGTAGTAATGTCAATGTTTTTGATGCTGTTATTGGCAGACATACCTGTCTAGTTATCCTAGTGTTAGTCAGCTCTTTACTCACAGCCCTCTAGGAGTCACCTTGTCCCACACTTTCTGAGTCCATGTGCTTCACCCCATGTAAAAGCTCTGACTTCTTTAGGAAGATAAAATGCTTAAGATTTTCTTATGAATTTAGCCAAGTTCTAGCAGTGACATTTGTCTCCCAAATTAAAAAAAAAAATAGCCGTTTCAAGCAGTACTGTAGGTCACTAAAGGGACAGCATCTTCCCAGACACAGGTCTAACCTGCAGTCACAGTCTGCCAACCCATGAGAGCAATTTGAAGGGCAAGTATACCATACTACACCACTGGTCCTTGCAGACCTTTGCATCCCTCTGTTGAGTTGTGTCATCCCAGGAAAAAGTGAAATATGAGATACGCATAACAATTTTACTGCCCTGGTAACCCATTTTCTTTGTCCTTTTATATGTTGCGTGGCCAACGCAAGTCTTCCTTGAGTTGTTAAGGTGTTCTGGTGCTTTGATAGTCAGACAGTGATCAATGGCTTTATTGCCAAGAATATATAGCATCTTTCGAAGAATAAGGCGTATCAGTTTTCCAAAAGCGTATATTTTCCCTTGCCATGACTCCAAGGATGGGGAATGGTCTGATAACAGCTCCTCCAAACTGTGGGGAGATATGGGTCTCATCTCTGGAGCTAAGACTTTAACTTCCAAATTCTTGAACTGGTCATTTGTCTGGAATGATTTTTCTTACAGGACACACAATGATGCTGCTGTACTTGACTGCCTTTTAGCAAGGGAAGCTGAGGGCTGGATTGCCAGGTAACATAGTATCAGTCAAGAATGAGCTAAAGCCCCTTTTCCATTCTCTTTAAATCCAGGTATAGACTACATGTTTTCACAGGCTAGCCTGTTCTCAGAGAAGTTAGTGTTTTTCATTTTATACAGCAGTATGCCAGTGGTGTGTAGCATGCCCTAAGATCACTGATTTTCTCCCAATTCTCTTTTTGAATGTTATATGATATGATACATTTGAAATTTATCTTTGGCTTGTGATAAGACTTTGCCAGGTCACGTCACCAAGAAATGCTCACGCTAACATTTGTGATGCCAAACATTATTCATGACTTCACACTTTATTTTGCGAATACTGTGGCAGATGTGATACGCAGAGGTGCCTCCTACTCGAACAGCTTTCATTGACCTTGTGCTGGACCCAGCAGATGTGTCCTCCAGGACCATCCCAGATTTGTTCCAGTCGTGGCTCTTTCCAGCAGTCACACTGGCTGGTGTACAGTGTCAAAGACTACTGAAGGCTGTCAAATATCAGCAAGGGAGGGCTTTTATTGCAGTGATTTTTATAAGTCCTTCCATCCCCTTTTACTAGGTTACATCCTATTACATAATGAAATGCTGTGTGTTTGTTGTCCCCAGAGGGCTTTTGTCTCATTCAGTGAGCAAGAGATGATGATTATTGTCACAGACAGCTGGTAGTTCTTATTTTATTTTTATTATTCAGTGTGACCATTTTTTTCTATTAACAATGGCTTATTACATTCCATTTAGTGTTTTTCTTTTATTTTTCTATGTTCCTATTATAGTAATATTTGGACATCCTTTGAATGTGAAATTTATTCTTTTGCTTCTTCTGCACATCGAGAAGGATGCAGTCTTGCTCCCCTTTTATGATGATACAAAAATAATCCAACCCAGAAAAGAAAGTACTTTAAGAGGTATGTACTAAATACACATTTGGGTAAAAACATAGGTCCAGATAACAGGCTCTTGTTCTCTCCTGTAGTCAATGCAATTCACTTAGCTACCTCTTTAAATGTGGATATATGAAGTTTTTTAAGAGTCTTCTAGGTACAAAGCTTCTTGCAAGATCTGTGTATATGTGTATCCAGTAGTACCTTTATTCTGTTCTTCTGGGAAAGATCCTGTTGTAAGTTTTAGCCTGTTTCATCTAGAATAATCAAATTATTATCTTCCAGAAAGTAGGAATATATGCTGATCATAAGGGTCTTGGAGGGGTTTTTTTCCTAATTGCACAGGATTTTAGCTTTTCATATTCCGACACCATCAATGCAGGAATGGATTGCGGTCCAGCTACTTGGGAGTCTTTGCTGCAGACAGGAATTAGGCACTCCAGGCCAAAACTACACAGAGACCCATTTCACCCTGTAGGGACCTTAAATTTGGTCTGCAGAGTTCCTGAAGTGCTTGCAAAAATCCTTTGCATTTGTTGATATACAGAGAAGGTTCAGACTCCAAGATTTTAGCAATTTGAGAGGCAGGCAGAGGGACACGCAGCGCAGCAAAAGAACCTGGTTTGCCAGGCTGGCTTATCTTCAGAATCGTTGAAAACACAGATGTGGTGGCATTATCCAGCTTCTTCATTATTGCCTGAGATGAGACCATTCACCAGGGTACCAGGAGAACAATGTTCTTGTCCAGCCCTATCCACAGGGAGGGGCTTTGTCCCCATCTGCATCTCCTGAGGAAAGTGCTAAACCATGGGCCACGTTTGGATGGGTGCACTCTGGATCTCTCTTATCTCATCAGTCTGTGCAACAAAGAATGGAGAATCTACAGGGGTGGAGAGAGAGCCTGCAAGGGAGTCCAAGCCTGAATAGTTCACACTGTAATAGTTCACACTCTGTCTTAAGTGGGGATGAAGAGTTTCTTGTTTTCTGGTCTCTACTTTTACATGAGTCATTAGATAAAAATGCATAATAGCACTGAGAGCAGGGGCTGGACTGCAGTAGGCTATCCCACTCCCTCCAACTACACACTCTAGTTACTCATGTTACCATTGGAAATGTCAAAGCTATTAAGAAATGTTGCTAGGTATTTCAGTGTGCCAACACCCTAAAGGATTTTCAGCTTGGCAAAAATATGTGGGTCTAAAAAGTTTTCTTGGCATAAATAAACACAGGATTACTATAAGGCTGTTTTTAAACGTGGAAATTGAACAGAAGTAATCCTGAATTAACTTAATTGCTTGAACTCTGTAGCCCAACTGAAAGGGTTGTGTCACGGGAAGGGATGTTGGTAATCCACTTTCAAGGGCAAGTTGTACATGTGAGTATAATCATTGTATTTCATGATTAATAAATGAAGCTACCTATTATGGTACAATACTGATATGATAATTATTAATAATGATAATAAATAATCAAGAGATGAGATTTTGATACACATTAATTGTGTGGCCATTAAGAGCTCATCTATTGAGTGTACTAATCAATAGCTAATCCAAACAGCTGGGAAATGTTTGGAAAGGACTAGCTAAAGGCATATTTTAGAGGGTAGCTTAGGGGCTTCAAGCTTTTTTTTCAAGACTTTACTATGTTCACACGCATAATTTTTGCCAGGGTGTTTTAGCAATGTCAAAAGGGTTGTGAGTACAGAAATGGATAATGAACAACTAGCAAGGGTGGGTTCCTTGCATCTAGGGTAAGAGAGGGCAAACCTCTGCCTCAGATCCTGCTGGAATAAAACAGCAAATGCTGATAGCATCCTTTGGAAATGGTAGAATTGCTTATCCTTCTGCCTTCTCTCAGATGATGTTACTGTTTTAGTGTGCCATACATGAAACCAACCCCAACAATTACAAAATCTCACATTTATATCCAGGGCTGAGCAAGAGAGACAGAAGGAGCCTACATGCCAGAATTTCTATGCCAAAGGGAGAAAGATCTAAATATTGTTCTACCTCCTGACAAGAGACCATTTGGATACTAGCAATAGATATGAGATCTCATTAGTACAGGCTGGCACTAAGCCATTCAAGACAGAACACATTGAAATAAGCCCACAGTTGAAGTAGAGGAAGGACTACATCCTATTGGTGTCTGCCAGCTGCGTGCCTTCATAAAGCAGGATGTGAATTCTAGCCTTTGGCACACCCATCAGCTTTTTGCATTAGAAAAATGTAAAAATATAGTGTTTCTAAAGAGAAAGCATTGGGAACAGGTAGTTTTTTGCTTCCTCAAGGTGAGTGGGACCTCCCTTGTAAGACCATCTAAGGTGGAGAGTGTTCAAAGCTGCAGTTCTCCAGAGAAGCATCCTTGCCACCAGAGTATCAGTGGACAACAGCCTTCTTGCATTTCTGCTGTTAAAAATCACTCACTGTAAAAGAAAATTCAAGGTTGAGAGGAGCAGCAAGGTTATAGGGAGGAGTAATTTGACTCCAGAACTCTCTATGTAGTTTGCCCTGTATCTCATTCTTGTTAATTAAAAAGCATAAAAAGTCCCATCATCCCCCTTCAGAATACTTAGTTCTAGATGACTGTTTCCATGTGCCAAGCTCTTTGCTCCTTCTTGAGTGGCAGCATTGGCTCAGCAGTTTGAGGAGCTCTTCTGTGGAGATGGCAGCAGGGGCCACCCTTGTCTGGGCACATATGGAACCAGAGACAAGGGGAGTAAATGCAGGACACAGGCAATGTGTTTACAAATGGATTTGTGTTGATTCCCACGCTTAAAATGCTGATGGACATTCTCTTACCTGCACTCCAGTAACGGATTCTGGACCTTTTTTCCGCCTTCAATCAGTTGCTGGGGTTGTGGGTGCAGTTACAGGGCACTGATTCTTTAGGGCTGGAAGCTTTTAACCTGAGTAACTTTAGTGACAAATGTGCTCCTGCTGTTACTGAACCTGGAGCACAGGTTGGTGTCTGCAAAGACGTCCATCCCTGTGAAAGCTGTGAAACCAAATACTCTGCTCTATAGATATGCAGTCCTGTGTTATTACCACATAGCCACAAAGGACTGTAGCTGTCAGCCTTGCAGGAGAGAGGCCTTCCCTGGTTTCTGTGCTGGGTGTTTCCAGCTGTCTTTCTGCAGGTATGCATCCTTTGGCTCCTGGCCCCTTGCTCCCTTGCTTATCTGGTTTACCCCCTTGTATTTTTCCTCTGCTTTGCTCCTATTCTGGCTTTTTTCCTACTCCCTCCTCTTCCCCCAGTCTAACCTCACTATACGTGCTCAGTGGTGTATAAAGTAGCAGAAATTTCAGCTGGAGTTTGGGGTTACTCTTGGAAATGACCTTGTGCTCTGCCTTTCTTCTTGCCCTTTTCACATCTTTCTATGTCAGAGTCTGAATCCTGAAGATCAACAGTGTTGCTATAATGCAGCAGGGCAAGAATTTTCCCTAGGTATCTTTAAATGAGCAGAAATATCGATTAAAAGCCAGCCTGGCACCTCTGGACAAAGGTTGCTTATAGGCAGGTGTTTGGCACACCTGTGGCTGTGGTTATCTCTGAGAACCGCATGCAATGGCGATGCATGGCATTTCTCTTTCTTTAGAGGAAAACCTAAGCACTTCCCCTAGTGAGAAGTCTCAGTCCAGCAAGGTTACTAAGGTCGATTTTGTGCAACACCAACAAGCTTTCAAAACTGTCTGCTAGCTTTGGCTAACCCAACCTGGCTTCATCCAGTCATTACAGAATTTTGCCCTAAATGATTTCATATATTTCTGCAGCAACAGCAGCACATTTATCTGAAAGCAAACTGTTTACTTATTTGCTTTTAATTATTTATGGTAATGAAGTAGTACACATATCTCAAAATTTTCCACAAAAATGAATACTCTTGTAGTTCAGATCTCTGGCCATGAAAGAAAACACAGTTCCCCACTGCTGCTTATAATGTTTATTTGTTTTAACTTCAAAACACAGGTGATTTTCTCAAAATGAATAGAGTAACGGGGGAAATGAAGGTGGGCTCTCTTTGTAACTTTCCCAAGAAACACATCTGGAAAAGTATACTTTAGCAAAACAACTACATTTCAGCACACCCAGACAGCAAGCATTAGCAAACAGTGTTGTTGGGTTTTTTTTCTTCTTCTTTTCTTCTCTTTTTTTTTTTTTTCCTTTCCTTTCCTTCCCCCTTGTTTAACTTGTAAGTGGCACTAAAAGAACTCACAATTTCTACAGTTAACACAGAGGCATTTTTAGAGAAGTCTTTGAGTATGCAGTTAACTTTGAAGATGGGGAATTATGAAGACATACCTTCTCACTTTGATTCTGTAAAATAAATCTGGTGAAATAATTGGATGTTTTAACATCTGATAGTCTGCTGGTTTAGGCCTACAGTGTAGCTATATAAATCACTATCCTTAATCACTGCTTAGTTGGATTTACCTAAAAGTTACTTTTTTAACCATAAGCAGGTACAAAAACTTTCCTTAGCAGCAGCAGTAAAGTGTTGGATTATATTTGGTAAATAGCTCTGATGCCACGCTTCATCAGTACTCTTAAAAATTAAGTGTCAGTTTTAGTTTCATTGCCTGTACAACATCTCTTACTTCACTTTAATAGTCAGGCAGAAAAACCATTGGTTTGGAGACAGATCAGTAAAATTAAAGGCCAGCTTTCCTGAATCAGAGTGCTACAGCCAGGCCTTCCTCACCAGGAAGGTCAGGGGAGGTGGAAATAATTCTGCAAAGCAATGAGGAAAGGTATGAAGCTACTGCTCAAACTACAGTGACTAGAAAATGGCAGCATCTACAACTCCTAGTCCTTGCATAGACACACACAGAGTCAGGCACAGGTGATGACCTATGAAGGCGACCTGTGAAGACAAGCTGGGAGTTGGAGCTGTTTAACCCGGGAAAGGCTTTGGGAGACTCTACAGCAGCCTTCCAGTACCTGAAGGGAGCCTACAAGAAAGCTGGAGAGGGAGTTCTTACAAGAGATAGCACCAGGGAAAAAGATTTTAAACAGAAGGACAGTAGATTTAGATTAGATGTTTGAAAGAAATTCTTTACTGTGAAGGTGAAACACTGCAACAGGTTGCTCAGAGAAGCTGTGGGTGCCCCATCCCTGGAAGTGTTCAAGGTCAAGCTGGATGGGCTTTTGAGCAAATTGGTCTAGTGTCCCCGTCCATGTTAGGGGGTTTGGGTTGGGAACGAGATGATCTTTAAGGTCTCTTCCGACACAAACCATTCTGTGATCCTATAATCAGACACAGTCCTGTGAGGTCCCTGGGGCCTGGGAGGCCCGTGGCAGAATGCCTGGGTGCCCTGCAGGGAGGACATGGCTTTTGCCCCTCGCAGCTGTTGGAGCTGCAGCAACTCCACAGCAGTCAGGAGGGACTGCTTTCTAGGGCTGGGGCTGTGCAGCACCACAGAGCTAAAAAAATCTTCTACAGCTGTAACTGTCAAATAGCAAAAGAGGTATTTGGAAATGTAATCTGGAATTGAAAAAATCTGGATAGGAACATATTAGTTATTTTTGGTAGCTAATGTCTGCCCTCTGCAAGTCAGTCTTTCTTTTCCTGCATGTATGTGAAAACTAAGTGTTTCTGGCTGCCCACATTGTAATGTACTTTGTAGCATTTTGTATCTACATAGAAGGAAAATATCACTTTACCATCTGATTTGCCTGAGTTGTACAGTCATCAGTGCTATATCAAGAAACAGATGGAATGGGAATTAGTAAGTCACTCAAGCACTGATCTGAAGAGGGTCTTCCTGAATACAAAGTGTGTGCGTATTAAGCAGCTGCAAAACTTACAATCTATCACATTCAATATCAGGGTTATTAGATGGTGTATTGAGAATACCAAAATACACTTCCCCATTTGCTGGAGGTGGGGTGTTGGTTGGACTTCCCACCCCGGAATCAGGGCTTGGCGCGGGGTGCATTTCTGCTGCATACTTCTCTTCTTTCTGAGAAGGCTGTGGTTGTTTTTGCTTGAGGTTTTTGAAACGTTTGAGCTTCACAGGGTCCTTGGCTTCCTTGGCACAATGGAACAAGACGAAAATGTCCCTCCGAAATTTGGAGCTCATTCCAAAGTAGATAATGGGGTTGTAAAAGCTAGCAGACTTAGCAAACAAACTGGCAAGGATGCTGGTAAGGTTGGGCACAGGGTGACCATAGGCTGACCATATGGAGATGACAGCATATGGTGACCATGCAATAATGAAGGCTGTGCAAATGACAATAGAAACCTGAAAGACAGAAGAAGAATAGTCTTAAATCTACTCTGGAAGACTACATTAGGGAAGCAACACGCTGGTAATAGTAACTTGAACACTTGGCCGGAAGTGAAATGTTCAGATACCCCTTAGGGTATGGTTTACAGGAGAATACAGGCAAGCAAATGGTTTGCTTTGATGAAGTCAGGCAGGCCCAGAAGCCATATATTTATTGAATTTTGGCATGACAGTGTGGTTGGCCGATACCTCACCTAATGGAATGAAAATAGCTACATTCCCCTGTATGCTTATATAGCTGCAGAAGGCTTCTGGTAGACTTAAGTAAATGGTAAGTAAATTGAAAGCTTCACTCTGTCTTCTCAGTAAGCTCAGAAGTAATGTAACTTCTGACAGAAAAGAGCATATGCCAAACCTAATTTTTGGGTTTTGTGCTGTATAGCCCACTCCAATTATATTTAGATTATTTTTCATATGAGATGTAACACCAATATTAGCCAATTGATGCAGCAGAAGTTTTAAATAAACCTCATGTTCTTCACTGAGTTCAGACTCTGTCACTAGGGGTTCTAAAAAACGAAATACAATTGATTGGTTTTGTTGTCTTCTGTTCTAATTAAGATCAATTTTAGAAAAGACGGATTTCACTGAGATAGATCCCAACCAACATGAAAGCCAAACTTACCCTGGTGACATCCCGCTCTATTCTCCTCTGTCTGTCTGTGGGATCACCCAGTCCTGTTAATGCATGACTTAGTTTGACAGTATTGATAATTGACACATATGAGAAGATCATGACTGTGACAGGTAGGAAAAAACAGCAGATAAAAATGGAGATGATGTAGGACTTGTAGATTGTAGAGAAGTTGGCTTTTGCCCAGTCTATCTCACATGTGCCATACATGCGATCTGGAAAACAAGAATAGGATGCTTAGCATTTTTAGATTATTTGTCTGCTTTTGAGTGGTTAATTTTCCAGTTAAAATGTTAAATTTTTCTTCTGTTAAGAACTAAAGAATGGACTGGTCTTTCTGATTTTATGAGATGTGACTCTATTTCCTACAAAAACAATTTTTCAAGACCAGCTAGACTGTAACAAGTTTTAATGTGTATTATCATTCTGTCCAATTTCTATTTCCAGTGTAAATCCATAATGCACAAACTGTTGTTTTAGGATAGAAAATTGTGATACTTTACTAGGAAAAAAAAAGTGATCTTTTGATACTGTTGAGTGATGCCTACTTTTATTTGTCATAATACTCTACATAGTAACTTCCTAAGATGATCATTGTAACAGCATAACGAGGAATTCCAAATGCAATATGCCAAATGTAAAAAGTCACTACTTACATAGCAAAGTAGGAAATAAAAACATTGGGGCTTCTCGAGGCAATGCAGAGAGAGCCATGAAACAAAATTTATACAGCTAATGATTAAGATTATGGGAAAATAAAACACATAAATACTTAGAAAGATAGGAGAGCTTTAGCTAGATGGGAAACACAGTCCTGCAACCCATAGCTGCACACTTTTAAAAATGAAGTTAGGCAGACTGCAGGATCTACACCCAGTAGGACACTGATCAGATACTTAAGGAAAAGGCAGTGGGAATAATGTGCAGTCTTTGGCTCAAGCACTTGTATGAATAACAGTTGACTTCTTTAGATTCTTTGATGTGTTTGTAAAGGTGTCCTGACAGAAAACTTGAGTTCTATTACATTAGAGGTTCTCTACAGATTGTGAACTGCTGATTTTTCTTTTTAAGTGTAAAAAGCTGGTGTTTTTTTCTGACCACTATGGCAGCAGATTGAATTACAAATAAATGAAGCATGAACCAAAATTATGTAAGTCAAGTATTAACAGGTCCTGTAGAGAGAATACAGGTGAAGACTTCATGATTTAGCAGCAGATCTCTCCCAAACATCTAGTGGTAATTCTGAAGAGAAACAAAATCCCTTAACTCCTCACAGATGATAGGAGGTTTAGACAGGATGAATTAAAGGAGTGAAAGATTAAAATCTCTTGTATGATTCTCATCAAAAAGAGCTTGATATTTTTATCACCAAAAACTCTAGATGTTGCTGTCTGGATGTGTTCAGTAATAGAAATAGATTTATGTCTCCTTTGCCTTTCTCATCAGCAGATCTCAAAATTCAAAAGTATAATCATAAAATATGGTTTAATTCCAGGTTTCTGGTTTGTGAAAAATTTTGACTGAAAAATGAAGCCAGCCTCCAGATGACATGGAAAGAAAATCCTGATGATTTTCTGCTAGTTCAATTCAGAGCTGTGTTTTCTCCCTCCACAGGGACAAGTAGCATTCCCAAAAATCACCAGGGTCCTGAGGATCACTGCAGCTGCTGCGTAGAAGTGAGAGGTCTGAGGCAGCCACGTGCAGTGTGCTATGGTCTGCTGGTACCTGCTGGGCTCTTGCATCAATGGCACTTGCTTTTGCTGGGCTCCCACATCTCCATGGGTGAGCTCAAGAGAGAAACTGTTTAGAGACAGATAGCCCAGGAACATAAAACTGCTGTGAGTCTCAGTAGGGAAAAGCACTCCTAGAAGTGGTCTTGAAAACTACTGTCAAGGAATTGAATTGAAAGCACAAACAGAATCCATGGGGACACTGTAATATCCTGACAAGGCTGTGATGCCCAAGAAGTCCCTGGCTCCAGTTTAAGGCCAAAAACAGACATCAGAAATCGTTCTACAAATGAAGAGCTAGTAAGATTAATGTAAAAAGAACAAATATCACCAGAAGATACACAGAAAATTACCCCTCCAAACACCTGAAGTTCATGGCATGTCCAGAGTGCATAAAGCATGACACAAAATTGGAAAAGTTTAATAAACAGTTTGAATTTGTCTCCATTGGTTTGTGAAGGATAAAAAATTTAACCAACCATGCAAGTGGATGTTTTTCTCACACCCATCCATACTTCAAGGGTCCAGAGACACCTCACCTGTATGCACGTAGCATACAGGTTTAATAATTCTCCATAGATTTTCTGACTTCTCAAAGAATACAAAAGCCTATAGAATCCAGACAAGTAATTGCTGGACAATGTCAGTCACATGGTTTCAGTTGCTGGGACTCCTATATCATTACCTAGATACTTTTTCCTAGATATTTGTTTTGTTGAATTTTTAGAGGCTTAATTTGAAACATTTTCTCCAGCTTTTCCTCATGAAGATATAGTCTCGCCTGGGAATATCCCTTAGCCATTGGATTACTACAGTGTTCACTATACAATTTTTTTCCTTTTTTTCTTCCCCTTGGTTTTCTGATATGGCTTTATCTTGCACCCTAATCCTTTCTTGGACTGACAAACAACATTTTTCTTCTTTACTATGTTAGTTTTCATATTTTCAACAAACTGTTTCTCCAGATCTTTCTAACTTATTATAGTTTCAACTTTAACTTGCTGGAACTTGTGTTATTTTCTAGCTTCCTAATCTTGACAGTTTTTGAAGGATGTCTTTTGATAGTTTCCTTTATCTCACTGCTTAACCATGCCAAATATTTTTGGCCTCTATTTTTTTCATAGGCAATATGCACTTGGTCCAAGTTTTTGCTGTGATATCTTCAAAAAAATCTCTTTATAGCTGACACCAAAGCAGGCAACACTCTGTGAGTACATCATGAATGATGAATAATTTTCTTAGTTCCACTAATAATCTGTCTGGCTTATTACAAACAGCAAGAAAGCAAGGTAAGTATCTTTGTTCATTTAAGTGGAGAGATGCCAAAGAAGTACAACTGGAAGATACTTGTTACCTGTATAACTGCCCCAGCCAAGTAATGGAGCTGCTGACCAGAAGAAAGCTGCTACCCAAATGAGAACCAGAGACACTGTCATACTGCTGTTGCTGATGCAGTGACCTGCAATGACATGCTTTTGTCAGAAAATAGTACTTAGAAAGGCAAACGTATCTCTGAAATCTAAATGTACCTCTATACCAACACTAAATAAGTAAAATATGGCTATTAAAAAAATTAAGACAAAAAATGCATATTCATAGGAAAAACTTGATTTTGAAAGCATCTGTCAGGCTTGTGTTCAAGACCATTGAAAAGAAAGAATGTCTTTTAAACAGGTGACAATATGTTTGTTGAGTGCCACAGAATTAGCAAATTCTGTGTTAGACTTACATTTTGCAATTTTGTAAAACACAGAAAATAGTTATGTGGTAAGTTGCACATAGAAACAAACAAATTAAGACTAAATTCAGAGGATTTTCTCACTCACTTTAAGGTTTTCCCTGATAAAAATGAGAAAATTGCTTAAACTACATTAGCCATTTGATACAAATGATTCATTCTGTCCTGCTGTTGCCATACACTGTGGTTATTTTTTAATTTATGTGGAAAAAACTTGTGCATCTACCAATCTCAATATTCTTCAACATTTCTTTAATGTTATATCGGGTACTTTATAAGATTTCCTCAAGAGTCAAACATAAATTATACACATCCTCAGATGGATATGTGGTACAGCTTCACAAAAGAGAAACATGGGTTTTAAATATGACTTCATAATATGAAACTAATAGAAGATGCAAAACTATATTGGAACCAAATTCTAGCAGTTTCAACTGCATTTTTTGTTGAAAATTAACTTCAGCAAGTCTATCATTACAACAAACTGCAGAAGGATTTCCTGTGGAAAAAAGTCCTCCCTGCAGAAGTTCTTTTTACAGATTTTAATATGTTCCTGCCTGAAAGATGGTGCAAGCCAATCATAACAAAGGCATGAAAACTGATCATACGTTGTCTGAAGATCAGTGAAAAGCAGACTTGGGAAAATTTATGGTAGGTGTAGGCATAAAGGTCTAGGTATATGGTAGGTGTAGGCATTTGACTTCCACTCTCAGAGGAAGTCAACTGTTGCAGCAGGTGGAAGACAAATGTTGAGGAAAAGTTTCTATTGATCCTGTGAAAATGAGTCCCTGGGGTGAGCATGATGATATAAAGAGGCATAAAGGGGAATGGGCATCTTTAAATAGGCTTGCTGATGAAGGCTTCGTAGGGCAGGAAATGTGCAAAGGTTTTCAGACCAGATTTGTACAGTGTGACACTCATATGCCCTCACAGAGGCATTTAGACAAAAGATTAATAAAAAACAGAGTTCAAAAACCCAGAGAGTGCTGAGTAAAAGGTTTCCAGCACTGGAGAGAGTAATGAACTGGGGTTGTTTGAGATGTTCAGGTTACAGATAATAACCAGGGCACTAGAGAGGGAAGAAGTGTGGGTGCAAGGCTGTGGTGATGATGCTCTGCAGATCTGGGAGACAGGCAGAAGACAGGGACAGTCCAGACAGAGTTGGGTCATGGTCAGTTCTGGGGATGGCAGGAGAAATTTTCATCTCTCATAGTGTGAAAATGTCCACTAAGGGGAGGCTGGAGAAGCATGTGGGGATGGCAGGCTGTGCAATGCTACAAAAGCTGGAGGAAAGACACATAGACTGAATGTTCCCAGTGCCATCTAAGGCAGTCCATGATGCATTTTGCACACAAACCCTGGCAAAACACTAAGGAGTGAAAATGTTTGTATGTAGGGCAGCCTTCTGAATGAAGGATTTGACTGGAAACCTCCCAAACATCATCTCATAGAAGATTAAATTCATTGTTTTGGATCCAGACGATGATGTATCACTTAGGAGCAATTGAAGTTGTATTTTGAAGAATACAGCGGGTCATCAGGACCTGTGGTATCTTTGGCACAAGGATGAATTTAAACCATGGTGACCCAAGTGTACTAGTAATAATTTGACTCTTACTGGAGTTAACCCTGAAAGATTCTATGGAAACATGTTGCAATGTGTATGACTGCATTATGCCCTGGCTTTCAATTAATTTAATTTATATTTAATATAATCTGTGACTGAGAGAAATACACATTTGCACCAGGTTCAATGAAGGCAGAACAGGACTTGCCTTTATTCCTTACCTCTCTCAGGATGGCAGCCCTTGATATAGCGAGTCACACTGATCACTGTAAGGGTATTAATGCTAGCCAGGCCAAAGAGAAGCGTGAGAAAACCATCAACCTGAAAAACAAAGCAGTACAGGATGTTCTTTTACTGCAGAGAGCTGAAGGGGAAAAGAACTGCAGGAATTTCTTCTGTCATTTTCATGTTAATGATCTCAAAAGTTTTTCCAGAAAATCAACTATCAGGGAAATACAAAATGTCAGGTGCAGTTATCTTCTGTAGGATCAGTGAGCAAATAGATGTTCAAAAATTATATAAGTGCTCTGTCATATACATACAATAAACAACCAAACGCACCCTTAAAACTATGCTTCCCATAACAGATTTGCCAAATGAAGGAGAAAAGCTTTGAACTGAAAAGAAGAGAAGCCCTGAGTAGGCAAAAATGCACTGGATACAGCTGCCCCACTTAGGCAAAACAAGTATGTAAACTGATCCTATAATATTTACGCTGAAGAAGGAAGAATTTGTAGGGGGTAATGGGCCTGGGTGAGTGAGAAAAGCTTTTAAAAAATACAAAATAAAACCTAAATCATTCCAATAGATTGGAATTCAATAGGTTCAATGATTGATGCTCATGGTTGCCAGATATTTATTAATCCCTGATCCTCATCACCTCTGACTGATGCAGGCAGAGCCGCACAGCTCTGTCGGCTCCTGCTGACGTCAGTGTCTAAAGCAAGATCACAGGATGGTCACAACTCTGCAAGCTTCACTTGCAACTTCACAACTCTGCAAGAAGGAAGTTGGTGTTGACTGTAGTAGAGAGGGATGTAGCCATCTGCTAGGGAGCACTGTATGACTGGGAAATGATCCAGGCAAAAGGCTGAAGGCAAGTCCTGTTTTTTTGAAAGCTTGCAAATCATATACTAAACTGTCCAGAGCAGAGGAGCTCTTGGAGGTGCCAGTTTTACATCAAGTGAAGCATGAATATTAAGCAAGTGTCTCTGGACTGTCACTTGGCATTCAAATGGGGATGTTATCGGTGAAAAGGCATATCATTATTTTACAGGAACAAACTGTCTTTGTGTGAATGGGCACAACTCCCGTGGAATTCAGTTTATCCTAGCTCTGAATCTAGGGCTTTAATCCAGGCTTAAGGCTAAGACCATGGCAGATTGCATAAATTAAATTGGGTAAAGGGTTAGGAAAGGACTGCTTCATCATTTGTTTTACTAGTGCTTTTTCTTAGACATTATATATTTCTTAATGCCAACTTTTCCAGACCCACCGCATTTTAAATGCATGCCAGGCTTTCTCCTACAACAATCTACACCCACCTGTGTTCTGCTTACAATCAGCTCATGCTTGGTTTATAAATGCAATCACGTTTAAACCATAAAACAGACTTCCTTGGATGTCTCAGCTACTTGTTAGAAGCTGCACTTGGCTGAATTTGGCCTGTTGTGTGTTGTGGAGGTTGATAAAATACCCGGATATGTAAATATACTATACATTTCATTAACCTGATCGATGTGAACAGCTGTCGCTTCCCCATTTGTTCTAACAATGCTTCATAGGTGCATGGGCAAGGGCTGCGTAAACTAATGCAATTGCATTAGTTATTGAATTAGAAAGGAAGCAGTATTTCAACAATGATGCAAATAAACTCTTTGAAATTAGGTCTAAAGGGCTATGAGATTGAATACTAAAACAGCAGGACGGGCTTCTCACTATGTATCATAGCCCTGTGCTGAAACTGTCGGTGTATTCCTGAAATATATCTGCATATGTTTTATCACTGGCAGAGGTGACCATTTTTCTCCCACCCTTCTTCCCTGATGTCAGACCTTAGAGAGGCAATTATATTAAGTGATCTGTTCAAACAGCCCTTGAGCACACTTAGAAGGGAGGAAGGTGGGTTTAAAAATACACTCTTGTCCTTTACCATTTAAGACAAAGCTGTCATCATAAGAACAAACCTAAACGTTTTCTTTGAAGTGTTGTCTTTCTAAAAAATGCAATTTTATCTAAATCAAACTTCATTTATAGGACTGAGCAATTTATTTCTTAACAGTATTTCATCAGATCAAAATACTGTTGCTTCTGCCTCTATGGGGACGACCACCAGAGATGTTACTAGGGTGATATGGTTAGTTAGTGTCTAAGTGGCAGCAGCCTCCTGGGGCCAGCTGTGCTCACTGTCCCCATGCTGGTCACAGGCTTGGCAGTTTAGGAACAGGTGACAGGGTGAAATGTCATGGAGAAGAGGGAGCTCTGGGGATGATGAGATCTCAGATGAAATGAATAAAGGAAGTGAATGGTGTCTCTCAAGCTGCAGAACAGCCTATACAGAGGCAACACCATCTGGAACATTAAAACACAAGACAGCATCCAACAGGCTGCTTTGGGAGCAGGATTCTTAAACCACTCTTTCCCCTGCCAAAATTCTATTGGCAACAAGTTACCGGTTGAGCCGAGCTATGCATACACCATTTCCCAGTAAGTTTATTGATTCTGAAATCCTTTTATATTGGTGTCACCTAGACATATGTCTTCAGAAGAGAACAAGAAATCTTCCTCTAGCTGTAACCAACTTACTTCAAACATACATGTACTCTATATGGAAGAAAGATCTCTGATACTTTTTCTACTGCTGAACAGACAGGTAGCAAGGCAGCTGCTTGGAACAAAAACTAGTTACCAACAGAAAAACTGTTTTAATATAGTACCAATTTCTAAAGACAGAGATTAATATCTGTATGTTACAAGAATGTGTGATAATTTCAGTTTCCCGCACCTTTAAAGATATAAGGAATGACAGCCAAGGAAATACTAGAATATTAGATAATGTTTAATTACTTTGGAAGATGGATGCTCTTCCCTTACACAGTTCCACTTTTCCTTTTCTTTTATCCTACCCCACAGCAAGCTCCCTCCTTCCATAGTGGTAATATTTCCTCCTTTTTGTGTAATGCAATTTTGTCCTTTCTGTTATTAATTATGATCACATAGTCGTGGTGTTAATAGTCAATAATGAATTCTGACATAAACACAAAGTTAATTGCATGGTAATTTTGGTTCACCTCTTTACCCGTTAAGAAACGCAATTAGATTAGCAGTTTTAAAAGCTTTTCTCTCAGTGCTATACCAATATTACTCCCTTGGCTATATTGATACCCATGGAACTTGCTCATTATCTTTATGCTGCCTGGAAGCTATGACACAACTGGAGAAAAAACTGTTTTTATCTGTTTTGTACTTGTGCCTGACTTTAAATCTCACTAATGCTCTTGGTGTACTATTTACAACCCACAACACATCCTACTGCATGCAAATTCATTGACTTCAGTCAGGAATCCCCAGTGCACTATCCAAGTTTTGGCTGTGAGCTTGGGTGTGCCCCACTTATACTACCTTTAGTACTTATGAATCCCTACTGATTCATAAGAGCTGTCTTCATTTAAAGCAGACAGAGTAAAATATAACCTATTGTTCTTATTATTGGATTAATCAAGTTTTAATGGCACAAAAGCAGATTCCCAAAATAGTGATTTCATTTCAGTTTAGGCTGAAACATTGATCTCACCAGCCAGAAAGGCTGTATCACTCCCTCCTCTGGCAAGCTGGTGAATCTCTTGCAATTTCCCCAAGTCCAATTGTTTCCCTCCAGAACCACATGTCCTGTCTTTTTCTTGCATTGAAAATGGGATAAAGAATATAAAAGGAAAAAATAAACATGGATTATTTGTCCACAGTATATATTCAAAGTTGTCACAATAAGGTGTCTCAAAATATTTTTTTAATACAAATCTAAATATTCTGAGATCATAGTGTAAATAAATAGTGGCGATAAATCTCCTTTCAATGCCAAGAGACAAAAAGGCACCTAAATCAGACTTCAAGAAATACACTTGTAAAAGCAATTGTAGATACTTTTGATTAGATGTTATAAAATTTAAAAAAATTAAAAAATTTAAATATTTTAAAATTTAACAATTTCTTAAAGTTTGCAGTAAATGCAAAAATATCGCACCTGAGTCTGATGACAATATAATTCTCCCATCCCTCCAATATACAGCAATGTACCAACTAGACTACAGAACTATTTTGTCACATGGAAGAACTGCTGAGGTCGGTAATCAAAANGTCCACAGTATATATTCAAAGTTGTCACAATAAGGTGTCTCAAAATATTTTTTTAATACAAATCTAAATATTCTGAGATCATAGTGTAAATAAATAGTGGCGATAAATCTCCTTTCAATGCCAAGAGACAAAAAGGCACCTAAATCAGACTTCAAGAAATACACTTGTAAAAGCAATTGTAGATACTTTTGATTAGATGTTATAAAATTTAAAAAATTTTAAAAATTTAAATATTTTAAAATTTAACAATTTCTTAAAGTTTGCAGTAAATGCAAAAATATCACACCTGAGTCTGGTGACAATACAATTCTCCCATCCCTCCAATATACAGCAATGTACCAACTAGACTACAGAACTATTTTGTCACATGGAAGAACTGCTGAGGTCGGTAATCAAAATGAGTCTTCACAGAAAACCACTTCAAACTTGCAGTGCTTAGTGTTCCTAAAGCACTCAAATACTTTGTTTAAGATTTTCTACAATACAGGAGGTGAAAGAGACATCATTTACTACAGTTTCCAGAACATCTTTTGCTCATGAGACATGGCTCTGCTATGGTTGCATTCTGCCTTTTAAAATGTCTCAGTAAGCTTCAAGAGTAGAAGCATGAAGAGGTGATGGCACTAACCCAAGCCATGGTAGGTAAACGATGAGAACTGATTTCCTACAGGATTAGATAGTTTAAACCATTAAGTGACAGCATCAGACACTCAGTACTTTGCACTCACTAAGTGATTAAATCTTTCTGTTGATGGCATATGTTCTAATGATAGCAAAAATATGAATGCATTATTTAGGCTACATTAGTATGTCTACAGATATATAATTATAATAATTATAAAACATGGTTAATGTACATTCAGTGGCACTACAAATATATGCAGGTCAGGTTTTGGCTTTAGTAATACTAGAGAACCCAGAAAAAATCTACTTGTTTTCTTGTAGTTATTTTAGTTTTGTATACCAGCATAACCAAATGAAGTTCAACATATATTCTTACTTTAGGCTGACTTTTAGCTATTAGAATTGTAGCCTCTCAGTTTACAATTTATACTCGTAGTAGTACATGCCCCTATCAGTGAGCACAGTTATGAATGTAACAACTCCACCAAGAGCATATCATTTAATGAATAGATAGAAATTGTTTTCAGAATTTCCTTACACAGCCTCATCAGATTATAATCTTGATTTGAAGTACCCCATCTCCAAATGCTTGGGAACACCTGCTATATAGCTTTGGGTAGAGGCCATGGGACCATGGCAGGTTTAATGTCTCACCTGTTCCTCCATGAAGAATAAATGGGGAGCATGTAGCTCATACCACCACATGATCCAGATACAATGGAAAGATTCCCATCTTCAGGTTAGATGCTGAATTGCCATCGTCTTTATGTGGATTACACATAAAGGGATAGTAAGAAGCACTAGATAGGAAACTCCTTCATTGCCCTTTGGGAACATCTGTGTTACACTGTGTAAAACTCTTTCCTGAGGGCCTGAGCCAAAACTCGTCTCCACTTCAGCGATATTAATTCAGAGTCTACTTGGTTATTGTTAGCATCACCATTAATACAAATAAACAAATACACAGAGAAGAGTCACCTGTCATCGTTACATTTCCACAGAAGGTAAGGCTTGTTTTGTGGCCTGTGGTGATCCTAGCCTGATAACTGAGTTCCAGGAACATCAGATTCAAGTCACGCTCTTGTTTTCAAAGTGCCATCTCTGCCTTTTCAGAATATCATGCTAAATGTTTTGAAGGCTTTCACATCTCAAGGGAATCAGAAGTCCCACCATTCACAGACTTCACCAGGAGAGCCCAGAGATTACAAGTGACCCTCCACACTCTCCAAAGTACAGTTGTTTGTGCCGTTTCCCAACAAGAAGGAATCTGTTTACCCAGCCACCCTCTAATAAAAGAGTCATCTCTGATTGCTGGATGAATGTTTACCAACGAATTGTTCTTCTACTCATTAAGCCCCTAGACAAAAGGCAGGGCAGGTTAGTGATGGTACCAGCTCAGCCATGAGTGGCCAAGACAGGAATATCCTATGTCCCTGAAAGCCTGAAAAAGCTGCATGGATACTAGCAGATATCCTCTTAGGTTGGTACTTATCTCCTATGGAGCCAAAATAACCAGAGAAACAGCTTCTAACAGGAGAGTCACAGGCATTGCCAAGGAGTCATGATAGCCCAGGGAGAGCCTGGAAGACTGTAAAATATACAGGTTATTCTTGGCCTTAAAGCTACCTGGAAACCCACCAGGTGCAATGTCAACCCTTCTGCAAGGACAGTTTGTCATATGCAACTTGTTACAAGCTAGTCATCTTGTCATTGATTCAGCCAGCACAGGATATGGCTCAGGATCTGAATTTGTTCCTACACACTAGCGGTGTATTGACTTAATGAAATATATATTTGTGAAATAGAGGATGAGTAAATGTGAGGTAGGACTATTTAAGATATTTACAGATATTATCAGGATGATATTTAAGTTTCAAATTAAATTTTACTTAGAAGTCAGTGAGAGGATGTGGCACACAGGCAGGAGCCAGAAGAACACAAATCGTTCAGCCCCATGGTAAGAAGGTCTTGAAAGACGAAGGAGGGATAGACAGCTTTTTTGGAGAAAAGACATTTAATCTCTTAAAAACACACATCAGCACAGAAGAATGAGGAAGGCTACTATTTTCCACATAAGGAAAAAAGAAAGGGATGTTTCAAATCCCTTTGAAAGGAAAAGCAAATGCAGGAATCAAAGCTAAGGCTTTGTAAATTCCTGGTTCTGTAGGAGCACTATCAGGCAACCAAGTTGCCCTTTCCAAGCAGCAGTGTATGATTTGACACAGTGCTTGAGTGTAAAGGGAGGGGCTACATCAGACTTGTTAAACAAGGAAACAGATAGTTTGGGCATTCATAATTTTTCAAGTACCAAATACATAACTTCCCTAATTTGTCGCAATTGACTGCAGAAATAATAATTTAGAGGAAAATGAGGGAGAATTCATGGATAATGAAAACTGACGGAACTTCCCTGCAGTCACATTAGTTACACTGAAATGATTTTCTATGTTGCTAATGGTTCTGCCTGTGCTAAGGCAGTTTTTCCCCCCTTCCCTGCAGATGAAGTATTTTTCTCATTAAAATTTAGCTCACAAATGTCTACATGAGTTGCTTTTACATCTTTGACTGCACTGTGCACACTCTTCAGATTATATCAAGGCAGACCAGAAATAAAGATAGAGAGAAGACTAATATCTCTGCAACTTGTTTTCTTCAGTGTCCAAATCTCAGTTGTACAAGGAAGCAAGAATGAGGATACATTCTTGTGTTCATTGTTGAGATATAAATTTTTTTCAGAAAAACATATCTGGGAGAGGAAGACTTTGTAGCACAGCACAGGTGAAGTAAAGGGCACTCTTTTTTTTGAATTGGCGTTATAGATCAGTCTCTACATCCTACCTTTCACAGTGAATCAGCATGCTGAGGTGAGCTGAATACGGAGCTAACAGTACACAGCTTTTCTCCAGCACTTTTAACACCTGTTTTATCTGTTAATGCTCTTAGTGCCAGTTCCATGATTTATCTTCGGGTTATTTTCATCTTACTGATGTAAGTAAAATCCCAGCAATATCCCAACCCAGTACTGTTCTAGGATAGTTTATAACTATTTTTCACTCCCGTTTACATTTGGTTTGATTTCTTTTACTATCTCATAGGTAGATAGGTGAAATTTTTTCAAATAAATTGACATTCCTTGTCTATTATGATTAGAGAAAGAAACCTGTTTTTTTCTGGCCCACTCTTGGACACTGGCCCTGCTTGGACAACAGGATATACAGTGACATTGAAAGCTTTTTTATACCAAGCAATATTGAATTAGCTCAATCTTTGGTTGAAAAACCTCTGCCAAAGTTAGCCTGCTGCAAAAAACCATGCTGAGGAGGAAGGTGCTCCTGCAGCGCAGTGGAGCCAGAACACAAGTGAAAGTACAGGTGAACTCAAAGTGTGTCTGCACAGACTGGTCCCCACAGGAAGAGAGAGGAGGAAAAACACAGAAGAACATTCAAGTACTCTCAGATGTGGGCAAGGAGAGTCATGGCAACCATC
Organism: Pachyramphus minor; assembly: GCA_013397135.1. Taxonomy (NCBI): domain Eukaryota; kingdom Metazoa; phylum Chordata; class Aves; order Passeriformes; family Tyrannidae; genus Pachyramphus; species Pachyramphus minor. The sequence continues at coordinate 1,442,276 of VYXB01010422.1, forward strand.
ACTACATCTCACAGCAGCAAGCTGAGAGGAAGCATGAGCAGGAACAAACCTTTATCCACCTCAGTGGACATACTTTTCTAGATGAACAGCTTGTGGATTTGTGTGGGGTTTATGAGCAAGAGCTTTGTGGTGAGCAGGGTACTCACAGAGCTGGCTAATGTGGAGAAGGAGAGGCAGAGGTAGGGGTGAGACATACACTCAAAGGATGCTTGTTACATATGGAGTGGGTTGAAAGCTGAATGATTTGGTGAAGGATAAAATGATTGGATGATGGAGCAATGTGAATGGGTGCTTAAAATGGAAGAAGTTTGACAAAAAATGCCTACAGAAACCGAGCAGTAGTGACACTGTCTGCCATTTTCCTCAGTAATCTCCCCAGTACTGGGAAGGCAGGAGAAAGCAAATTTGTGAGGTTTCATTTCGGTCCTTTCCATCTGACATTGCTTTTATTACCTGGTTGCACTGACTGCTGAGCTACCCCTGGTTGGTCATCTACCCCAGAAAAATATCACATATGGAAGTATGTAAACATTTATTGTATTGGTATTTATAAAATGTATAAAAACACTGAGTCAAGAGAGTCAATAGTCTGGTTAAGTAAACAACTGGCTGGTTTTATGAGTTATATTAAATGGACAGAAATCAATGTTCTCCAAATTGATTCTATTTTGCAAAAAGAACATAAATGTCTTCAGTGTTTTTGATTTTTCAGTTGATTTACAGAAGATTTTATTAAAAGAAGAAAGTATTAATTCTCTGTTTCCTCCTCAGACAAGATTTAGCAATATATTCAATCCATGTATAGGAAAAAAGATAAATGCATGTTCTGAGAAAACAAATGCCATCAATGAAATATAAAAGAATTTATTCAAAATTACAAGTTCTTCCCCCAAAACTTCTGAAAAGAACACATATATTTTCATCATAATGTTATCAGAATTTTCTACTTTTGCAATTTTCATTTTGGTGTTTCAGAACCTCAACTCTAATTTTTACAAAAGATAGATGTTACTTCTTCTGAGAAATGTCACACTAGACCTCTAAACTTTTAAGAACACTGAGGATTCTACATGTTTTAGGTGTTAGCAAGCGGCATTAACTGGAAGCTGCATCTGTGAAAGAGGATAAGGGCTGCTGGGCTCAGTTTTGCAGGCTTTGGTCATTTGCCTGGTGAAAGGAGGGTTGTGCTCCAAGTTTGGCCCTTAGATTCGAGCTGACAAAAGCTGGTGAGCGAACAAGGTTCCTAATAGAGCCAGGAGAACAGGGCAAGGGGCATATATCACCTCTGTTTTGATATTTAAAGTCTTACTTCTTGGTGCAAAAGATTGAGATTTCTTGGTATTCACAGCCATATCCTTCCCTTAACTGTGCAAGACCTTTTAGAAATTAAGCACTGCCAATTTTAAAAGCAGAGGGACTGCTGACCCATTCTTGGTTTACCTCCATGGAGTGTGTGGGAAAGCTGGATTTACTTTTCTCCATCCAAAGGTGCCCAGATCCACATCCCCATAGCCCCAAGAATATTCATCATAAGGCGATGCCCCAAAATCCCCAAAGCAAACAAATACCGGGGTCAGAGACAAAAAGAGTCTCCCTACATTAGTGGTCAGACACCCATTGGAGGGAGAGGAACCCTCCTTGTCCAACAGCAGCATTGTTAAAGCAGTGATAATGCACATCTAATTACTTTTCTAGCTTTTATTTATTGATCAGCTACAGCACCACAATTTGGAAAATCTGCTGAAGTGCAAGAAATCCCATACATTTCTGTGGGCCACGTACTCCTCAATGCATCCACATGCAATGCATGCACAAGCCTGATGCTTCTAGAAAATTTTTGACTTCCTGGCCATACCAGTGTATACTTTCAGGATGCATGTAGACCACATAGCTGGTGCTTTCAGGCAACTATGCACAAGTGTATTATGGCTAATGGAGTAGGACAACACCTGTGTACAGTGTGGGGGTTACTGCTGCTCACTGCATGGCCGGTTGTGCCTGTCCAGAGTATGTCAGACAAGAATACAGAAACGTGTTTCCTCACTGCTTTGTAGTAAGCACAACCACAGGGTGAGACAGTAATTTCTCCCTCTCTCTTCTGCTCCACTCAATGTCTTTAATTATTCTGCACAACACAAAGCAGCTTCAGCAGAAGAGGGTGATGGCAGGTCCCTCCAGGCTGGCCCTTGGGATGGTGAGGGCAGGCTGCAGGGACAGAGACGGGGGGGTGGATCCTGTCAGACAGGCTACTGTGGTGCTCACTAATACCTCAAACTAGAACTTTTTTTTATGGTTCCTCCTGAGGCTATTTCTGTGCATATTCAGATCTGCTGGGGATGCTCTGGCACCATCTGGCTAGCCAGATGGACCGGGAATACCTAGGCTGATAGTGAGGTGAGGGCATCTGCCGTAATAGCGTCAGACAGCATGTCAGTGACAGTGGGTATATGTGTGACAGTACCACGACCTGGACATAACTACATGGTGCTCATCCCAAACACATCTCAGATGCAAGAAACAGTTGGAAATAGTGTTTTTTTCAAGAAACCTGTACCAACAGAGTGAGCACATGAGCTGTCAATTTTTTTGATGGTCATAGTAAAATTGTCAAGTATTTATAAAATTCACTTTAAAATAAGCATATGGTAGTATCAACAAATAAAATAAAATAAAAAAATTAGAAGAGCTAACTAGTGGAAACAAGTTTAAATTGATGTACCAGGATTATGAAGGATTTCAAATCCTAACGCACTGCACAACCCATTCTTGGTTTCAGACATGACTGCAAAGGATGTATGGGGATCAGGTTATAATCCTTCCCCTGTATTTAGAGGCTTCCTGAAGCCTCCATCTTTTGCTGTATTCACCACATGATTAAGAGATGCAAGAAAAACTTTCTATCAGTTGATGAATAAGGTTTAAAAAAACCTGTGGTGTTTACCTGAAGAGAATAAATATTTTTTCTACTTCCTACATGGAAGACTATTTGCACACAATGTTATTTACAAGTTTCACTGTAACTTCTAATTCAGTAGAACATACGAATAGAAAAAAAATATGGAAAGGAAAAAAATATACCCCAAGGTAGCTTTTCATCAGAAATATGGTAAGTGGGGGAAAAGGGGCCTCTTAATCACTGGCTTACATCTTCTGACTTGAAATTTACCATACAAGCTAGTTTACTTACTGATAATATTACCCGAGACTAAAAAACAAATGTGCTAGAGACTGAATGTCCTCCCCCTGTCCAGATCAGGAATAAAAGACATTGGTAGAACAGGGAAGAGATAAACAAGAAGTGAAAGCAAATTCCAAAGGTCGTGTTTGGAAAACCATATTTGTACACAGCATTCAGCAGGGGCAGCATTTGGATACAGAACTACTATGCTACCTCATTTCTGAGAGAAAAGCTCTATCAGACCTCAAAAAAAAAAGAAAAAGGAAAAAAGAAAAGAAAAAAAAAAGTTTGGCATGGGGAAAAAAAGTGTTGTTTCTTCCATACAGAGGAGAAGAACAAGATCTCACCTATCTGTCCCATGCAGCATGTGTGCAGCAAGATGGTCCTTGTAGATCAAGGTACATCTTTTGTTGATGTTTTCAAAGACTAGGCTGATTTGAGAGAAGTACTATTGGTCTGTCTTTTCCCCACTCCCTCTAACTGAGGCAGCCAAGAACGGTGAACCTTAATGTTGAAAAACGTTACCTGAGGGCACAGAAGGAGACCTGAGTCAGAGGAAAACAAAACAGTTAGGTGGATTAAGTGAGGTGAGCTGATAAAATTCTTCATAAACAGAAATGACAGGCTAGCTTCGGAAAATAAAATTTCCCTAAGCATACCTGACAGCAAAAGCTGACTGATCAATAGGAGCAAATGTGTAGTTAACCAGACGACAGAAAGCCAATTAAGGCCATCCTCTGGACTCAGCAAAACAAACTAATTAAAGGAAAACACACGGACCATGCCAAGGAAAGAGGCACGTTCATGTGGGCCCAAATTGCCACCCCAGCTACTTGCAGAGGAGCCTGAGTGCAGTGGGGGAAGCAAGAGACACTGACTTTGAAGGGTTGTGACAGAAAGCATAGGCTTTACCTTCTTGGCACCAAGCTCCTTACTCCTCATATTCTAGATGTGAGACCATTCTGATCAGACTACAAACCTATTTCATTTTATAAACACAAAAAGCAAGCAATTGAAACACTACTGCAGTTCAACATTGAACACTTTTAGAATGACCTTTGTGCAGGCTGTCCACAGGCACATGGGAATATTCACGTCTTTTTTTATGCACAGAAGCTCCCTGTTATTTCTGCACAATATTCTTAAAAAACAGACACTCTGTTTCCATAACTTAGTTTTTTATCATTGACTTCTGTTTTGTCAGCTTAAAAATTAAGATGTATATCAGGGTTTAAACATGTTTTGGCGCACACCCCCACTGTTTTTTACAGTCACAAAAAAGGAATCACAGTATAGACAAGTATCTGAAAGAGCTTGGAGTAGGGATGCAGAAGAGTCATTTAATGCTACCTCTTTCAACCATAATGTTAAGTTATGCCACAGATCTTGGTTCAGGATTTCACACTGAATGGTTTAATCTTTCTTACGTAGGAAATCTGTAACAAAAATACAACTGAACTTGGAGATACAGATTTTACCTTTCCTTTCTTAGTCATAGCTCTACCCTTCATCAAAATAGGGGAAAGATGGGCATCTGTTTGGTTCTGGGTGTGGGTATGATTTTTTTTTTTTCAGGTATGTGTTTATTTATGTGGTGACTTCAAAGTTTTCAATTTCAAAAAAAGCCAAATTTTCTTCTCAACAGACCTTAGATTGCAATTGCAGGTGTTCTCATTAGTAAAAAAAGTAGATTTTGCTGAGGAAATAATTAGCTTCATTTTGATAAATTCTTTTCTGCCAAATGACTAGACATGCATTTTAAACAATAAAATAATAATTGTTTAGTTCAAGCTACAGGTCCTACATTAATCAGAGTCTTCAATGGGAAATTGAAGCTTTCTCTGCAGAAACTGAACCTTTTTATTGAAAGGGAGGGAACATGAACTGTAAATATTCTTTCATTTTTGTTGCACAATAGCTCAACTTCCTCTCTGAAAAAAACCCAAAACACTAAACACCAAGAAAAGAGGATTACTTCTTTCTCCCGTTTCCTTCATCATGACTTTTTTTACACCTTGCCATAGGCTATCCTGTCATTTTCAGATTTTTGATTCCCGCATGAAACAGAATATAATCTTTTTCACAGATGTTACTGAAAACACTAGGGAACCAGGTTTGTGCCTATCTGTCCGTGGGGTGCATTTATATTCTGTCTATGCACGTACATTTCAGAATTAACAATAATAACTTTTTCCAAGTTCCACAGGGAAGACTGTGCCGTTAAGTAAAAATACTCATTCTACCACAGGCAATGAAGCAACCAAGAATTTAGTAATGCGATTGAAAAGTTACACCTGATTAAGTGCAAAATGTTGTATGCTAAAATACATGGGTATGCCCAAATGCTGTATGGAGACTGCTCTACATGCCTTGTCAAGTAAGAGCCTATATTGCTTTAAGCCAAATGTTAAAGTGCCAACAACCAGGTTGACTTCAGGTGAGCTGAAGACAAGCACAGCCTACGACTTATCTTTCCAACATGAGTGTGAGCTCTGACATGAAGTAAAAAATCCCAGACTAGTACGAACTATTGCAAATACATAGGAAAAAAAACACTGAAAATTTGTCAAACAATGATCAAATGCATAGATTTATAGGTGTAACAAAAGAGAACACTGCCCTTTTGAAAGGTCAGTCACTATCTCTTTTCATTCTTTGAGAACTGTCTGGTTGTTTATATATAGTACACTCACAGAAATAACTGCACTTGCTTTGCCTAATTAAGTGTAATCCAGTCTTACCTGACAAGTCCATATTGATGTGATAATGAATCCATCATCTCTAAAGACATTGAAGATTTCAATGATCCCCCGTGAATAACCAAACACGGAGATACTAGCGTCTGATACTGCCAAGTTAAATGTGAGGTAGTCCGTAGGCTGCAGAAGATGTCTTTGTTTATACAGCACGAAAATCACAATGCTGTTTCCAAACCAAGACAGCCAACCTGGAAAAGAAAAATTAAATCCATAGAACTAGATGATCTTTCAGGTCCCTTCCAACTGAGGCCATTCTATGACATAAAAAGCAAATAAAGCAAGAAGTTGAGTGTGTCAATGTATGACATCTCTTCTAAAATTATCCTTTTGCTCCATTAGAAGCATATTAAACCAGATTATCCACTAGCAAACCTAGGCATGGAGGTTTTTCGAGTAGCTGGGTACATTTCAGAAGCGAGTGAATAACTTCAGTAATAAAACAGAACAAACAAAGAGCTGCTGTTGCAACTATCGAAGATTCACCCTTTAAGGGCCTAGAGAAGTTTTTTTTCCAGAAGTGGATGAAATTCATGGAGATGAAATTCATGAAGATAAAAATTATGGAGTGTAACATCTGGGGAAAATAGGAAGAAGGAAAGATTGGTAGAGCAAAGCAGAGACTACAAACAATCTGCCAAAAGCTGCAGCTGTTTAGGTATGTTGCATAGAGAAATGGATACAGAAGGTTATACACGTAGCCAGAGAGGTACTTTATCAGTCCTCTCTTGAGAAGTGCAGCTAATACAATTAAGTGTCTTCTCTTAGAATAGTCTAGGATCTCCTTACAGCAAAGTCTGTCCCAGACAGGAATATTTTTCAGTAATGCACCTGATAATCCACATGAATAGAATGTTTTGAACAGAATTTTAAAGTCTCATTTATCTTTTAAAGAAAGTTCTATCCTCTCTTACTCTCCAGGAACAGAGATACCTGACATATATGTGTCTAAGTTTGTGAAGAAAACACAAGGGAGATGACTATAATGTTGGAGAAAGTCAGAAACTTATTCAGTTTGGAGAGACCCAAGAGTTTCCAAATGTCCATGGCTATTGCTCCACGCATTTGCAACCCACTTTTTGAAATGACATAGGCATGTGGAAATGAATGATTTTAAACAAAATGTTTATTTGTAAGTGTCAGGCTCAGTGTTGAAAATGTGGTTTAGCCAGTGAAGGGGATGGCTCCAGGGTGGTTGATGGAAAGTGGCTGAGCAGCAGGCCAGGCAGCATCAGGCTTCCTTCTGGCTCCTGTTTTTATCCCACAAACCAGCTCTGCCAGTTTTGACATTGGTGGCCTCACTTCACCTTGGTAGGGTGGAGCAAAACATGAGCTCTTTCAAGTGTCTGCAATCTAGGACAGGATTAGGAATGCAACACCTGGTAGTTTATGCCAGGGTATGACACTGCCAGGTGAGTAAAAAAAGAGTTGATCCACAGCCCTTTATCCAGAGACAAGCAGTAGATATCCCAGAGCAGGGCTGTTGTATATTAACTCAGTGACAGTATTTTTGATAATTCAAAGAGGGATGTGACATGATGGCATTGCACGGCATCTCTGGGTGTTCAAAGGAGTTCACCAGAGGAAAGGTGGCTGATGGGTTTAATGTTGCTGCAAGAGGGCAGTTGCTTTCCTCCAGGAAGCATCACCTCATACGTCAGCAACCCAGCACTTCACCACCAGACTGCCTTGGCTAGGAAGGGAGGGGAAAAAATTGCCTATCAATCTCCAGGCCTTGTGGGAGTATCAGGATCTGAAATACTGAGGAGCAAGGCACTTGTTCTGCAAACAGAAGGGTTAGGTATGTACCCCCTGCTGAGGTGCTCTGGATATTTTGGAGTGGGAGGGGAGGTGGTTGGTGGGGCAATCTCTGTACGGCACTATGAACTGCTTTTTCCGCGGAGCAATTTCCTTTTAATAGCTTCTCTTTGCAGCATTGCCAAGCTGCTGCTGCTCTGTCTTGCAAATGCACATGGTTTACTGAAGAGCTTTTAAAATGGGAAGAGCTGAAATGTCAGCATATAGTATTAACCAGAAATAGTCACTGGTGTAATGATACCCTGAGATACACACATATATCTTGTTATAAGATCAACAATAAATACATCTTATTCTGGCCACTAGGTGACAACGTTTCTTAAACGAGTCTTATTTCGAACAACTGGATGCACTTTAAGTCAGGGATTTTCTAACAATTGTCTGAGTCTAGGTATTATAAATAGGCAGAGCAGGGCATCGGTTTGGGGAGTGCATCAGGATGGCCTGCAATGCAAACATGGGAGTTGTGTTGTTTGTGTATATCAGTTCTACCTTCTGTAAGGTAGGATAGTTTTCTAGTCAGTAGGCATGAAATTTTTTTCCCTGTCAATATGAAGACATAGTGCTAAGATGGCAGACAAAATAAAATGGCACCTCCTTTGTAAATAACAAAGTTTTGTCAACTCAGTGTAATGTATAGGAGGGCTACCCTTAAACTGTCAGACACCTGCCCTTCCTGGTAATAGAGCAAATTCCCCCGAGCCTGGAGGGTAAGTATCTTAAGAAGAAATTGAGCAAAATGTCACATAAAACAACATTATGCATTTAAGGTGGAGACAACAGAAACACAGTATTTTTGATAATTTTTTGGAACTACATTTACAGAGGGTGGAGTTGAGGGAAGTGTTGAGGTTACAGAGAAAGTGTGACTTGTGCAGGTAGGCACAGTCCTTTTAAGCAAAGTAGGTGGAGAACCTGCACTGGCATATCCAGTGCCTAAAATGATCTGTTTGGGTAGTAAACCATATTAATACCAGGATTAAAAAAAAAAAAAAAGACACTGAAGGAACTCAATATTCAGTAAACCATGGAGTAACAAAACCAATGATCACATAGAAGTGCTGTCAACTACAGCAGTGACTGTGGGACACTGGATCTCTGTACCATCAGATAGATGTGCTGGTCTGAGGTTGTTACTTATATTGATTCACTGATTTAAAAAAAAACAAAACAAACAACACCAAAACAGAAAAACAACCACCCCCAACCGAAAAAATGCCTCAAACCAAACAACCTCTCTCCTCTAAACCCATAACAGGGAAGAAGGTTGAAAATGCAATGGTGAGAAAGCACAGCAATAGCTCTGACACTCTCAGTCAGGGCAAAGATCTCCTCAACTGCATTGCATGGGGTATGTGTCTCAGGGTAGATCAAGAGCCCAGAAAGAAACCTCTGAACTTCAAAGTGCCTTGGTGTCACCAGGTGACATCTCAACAAACAGAGGATAGGAAAGAAGGGGAGGCACAGGAAGGCTGCCAAGCAAGCTTGTGGTAGCCAGGAACTGAAACCCTATTGACAAAATCCTGTATCAGTGTGATGCCTGCTAGTCCATGCAAAGAAAGCATCCAAAAAGTAGCCAGTAAGACTAAGGACATTGCAAATCTCCACTGAAAACAACAGAGAATGCTAAGATTGTTTAACTCTGGGAATATTGAGTGGGAACACTATAATTCTTCAAAGATTTCTGCAAAACAACTCAAGTCTGAGCATCCAGATATATCCTATTTTTCTCTTATGTACCTGAGATGGTCTTTGAAAAAGGAATAAGCATCTGAGGCTGCATGAAATTTCATTGTTAACATTGTTTCTGCAGAGCTAAATGTGGTACAAGTGAATTGACAGCTCTGAGCTGGTCATCCACATTTCCAACAGGTGACTTCAACTGTGTCTAATCAAGGCAGGTTATTATGCATTGTACGTAGACTTGCTCTTATTAGACATTATTGCATGGCCTTTACTCGTAAAATCTGACAAGAATAAAATAGAAAAATGGGTGTTACAACTCACTCATATGCAGTTTAAAACGTGCATAGAGCCTTAAGTGGAAGAATCCAAGAAATGAGAGCAAAAGGTGAGTCTCACTGTCACAAGACAAACTAGACTCTTCCTTCAGTAAATAACCTTTTCTAGGATAGAAATGGGATTGAGCATTTCAATACAGAGCAGGCATGAATGAAGTCAGTTACTGATTCAACTACCTATACGCAAGCACAAATGCCTATCCAAAGAGATTTGTTGCAAAAGATTTTCAGCTAGAAAACTTTATTTAAAACAGTGATAAAATCCAGCAAATTTGCAAAGCTGTCATTAACTATTGCAACTGTGAAGTGACCCTGCTCTGTTTTCAGTCTTTGCTGCCAATTATACTCACACAATATCCTGTTCAGGGCATATTGCCAATTCTGACAGGAAGGAGAAGAGTCATCATGTTTCAGACTTGACAAAGCGCGGAGAGATTATTTGTTCAATAAATGCAATCATTTTGTGGATGAATGTTCTGTGAATAGTTTGTTTTCTTTCTCACCTTCTTAGATTTATCTGTCAAAGTCCCAAAATTACCCTCATTCTGTCACTTGTCAAGTAACAGTTTACTATTACCATTCGAAAACATGTGCCTTTTAAAGGCATGTTTGGGTCTTGTGGCCTGTCCCTGTTTTCTGATGAGATTGGTAATGCTCTCAGCATGTCTTTCTGATTTAGGCACCCACAAAAAGTCAGAATTTGTTCTCTAAGAAATACTCCCTCCTATTGACTTAAACTTTCCTTTTATGCCAAATATTCATTCTAACACTCCCAGTTAACAGTGAAACTAGGGCAAACAAGCACAGAACAAATTGTGTACAAATGTAGGGAAAAAAATAACTTCAGAATTCCAACTAATAATTAGGAAGAAAAATATTCTTTATATTTTCCCCCCACATCAAGCAGCCAGCAGCAGTGGACTGTATTTTCAAATTGCACCTCATAATTTAAACTATACAAGGATTTTCCACAGTACTATACCACATAAGGCATAGGCAAAAAGGGATCAGATGTAATCCTAGCAGGAGGACAAGCTTTCACCTGTCTGCCTATGACATTTCTGATCTCATTGAAGGGAAGCAGGGAAAGAGAGTGCTGCCTTCAGAAAGAGGATGCTGACGCAGATGACCTAACAAAGGGCAACTCAGTGGCTGCTATCACTTGCAGATAGTCTCTCTGAGAATGGATCAGTTCTACCCAATTGGCATTGCATTTTCCGCCCACTTTGCTGTTCTCCTGGCCAAAGTATTAGCAAGGGGAGTGAAGAAACAGGGACTTGGATGCCATGAAGCAGTGCAGTGATCTCAAAATCCATCAGCATTTGCAAAAGACACTTTGATGATGGTTTGCTTGAGATGTTTGTGCACTAAACCAGTGAACTCAGGTTTCCATGCAATGTGCTGAGGACCCCTTGTCTGGATCCCAAACTGCCTGTCTGGTGTATCATGTACAACACAGACAGTAGCATCCTGTCTCTCACATATGACATCTGCTACCTGTGACATTTCCAGAGAATTTCCAGAAGGGGATGCACACAGAGGCCTTATCTCAGCGCAAGGTGTTAGATCATGGTTCTTGGATACTCACATCCTCATTCAAAATGTGTAACTTTGGGAAGACTAGGCCTAAGATAATGATTTTTGGACTTTATTCTGTGAAGGTGAAGAGATTCAGAAGAACCTCGTGTCTGGATAAGTGCTAACACCAACACTTTGCTGTTGGAAATGCATGTCAGAACTTGCAAGAAGCTGCACTGACATATTAAGACTCAAGAAAAGAAAACATTTAGTAGTTATGGGAGTTTAATCACTGAAGATGTTTTCCAAGGCATCAAAAGCCCAAGAGTATCTAATATGAACATATTTGAAGCTTTATGTAAGGAAGTATTCACAGACTCCTGCAAATGCAGATTGTCTTGCCAGACCCCTAAAGGAATGGAGGTACAGGAAGGTAAAGCCTGGACTGGCCTTTTTCCGGTGCTGCCAGAAGGGCAAGAGGATGTCTGCATGACAGAGTACTTTGTTCTGCCACATCACTGCTCCCTGGATAGACTGAGTTATTGGTGTACATAAAACCAATAGCTGTAAATTGTTGTGGCTGCTACTTGCAAAAGTGCGACAGTAGATCTTTGAGGAGAAAAAGACTTGAGGACTTTTCTGATTTATGTGTTACCAACACATTTTTTCCAAAAGCTCTCATTGCAAAAAGGCATACCTACATCCATCAGTTTTAACCAGATCCGCTACGTGGTAGTGCTACTGCTGCTCGTATATACTTTGCTGGAAATCCGACTTGAGTCTTGAATCTCGAGGTAAGTTTTAAGAACAGCAGCTCTGACATGCCAAGCACTTGTAAGCTGGGCAGAAGGATCTGGAGCAGTCAAAACCCAATAGACATACAACCTAAAGGCTCAGGCACCTAGATATTTGCTAGAAGATGTAGAGGCACCATCATGAAGCAGCAGAGGAAGGTATCTCTGTTGGTTGATGGATGGGAGAAGTTTGAACTACCAGTGTGATGGAGAGGCAACACTAGGAGGGATCAGTAGAGTTGAGAAAGTGTAAATATTATTTTGAATAGTGATGGCAAGACCTTGCCTGGATGCCATATTCAGTCCTGCCAATCAGGCTGCTAGGATGATATGCTGAGATGACAGGAGAAAGGGTTTTATGACAGGAGATAAATGAATTATAATTAAACATCCCTGTCGTCCCCTTAAAATCAACCAACCAAAAAACCCCCAAACACTCAATTGCTTAAAATAAGAATACAAAAGTTAACCTTAAGGCATGATTCAGGAGCACAGACTGGTCATAGGATGTTAGTTGCAGGCAGAAAAATTATTTCAATTAAAAGGAGTGACAAAAAAGAGTATAAAGTTGGTGTGATCACTTTAGCTAAGAACTTAGGGAAAGGCTCCTGTCCCACATAGAAACAAAATTAAAAACAGGCTTTCAATTGGAAGAGTAACATTATCAAAAAAACTCTAGCCAGTTATATGAGGGAGCATGATAGTTTTGTAAAGGCGATTATGTATTGTCACAGCAGGGGACTGGCCTTGCTGGCCTAAGATATTCTTTCTAGTCTTAAGTGCAGCTGATTATTTCATTAGCTGATAGTGCAGACATTTCCCAGCTATTCATGAAGGAATACACAGATGCAAACAGATTGGGGATAAATTGGAATACATCTAATTTACCTTATGACCACTCTTCAAATTAAGTCTCCTAAGATGCATATTACTACTTGAATTTCTGTTTTTGTTTTAAGCACAACTTTTCCTCCCTAGTTCCTATAGATAAAAAAAGTCTCATGTAAACATATTAAAATATTTAGCATTTTACATTTTAACTTCCATGGACCTTTGGCAAGCCTAAACTGCAGGCTAATAAGCTAACTGAAATATGTAATAACCTTAGAATAAGAAAAAAAAGTCTATTTAGACTTATCATTTAAAAGCAGAAACATTTTTATACATGCTGTTTAGAAGAACAGATTTAATAAAACTTAAGTTTTATTTTATTTTCCTCTGAGGTTTTATGATCGAAATTTTTTATTACCTAGCAAACCTGCACTTCAAAATTTCATAAAGTTTCCTTGTATTCAACAACATGTCTGCCTGAAATAGATAATATTTAAACAAGCAAAACAAAATTGGACTGGGATCAGAGTGAGTTCATTGTGAGTGCCATTTTAAAATCCTTATTATACACTTCTAGTGCTGTCTTCCAGCAGAACTAAAATAAACACTTGGTATTGTGACTGCTAACACAGGGTAATGTTCTAGTACTTAGATTTTTCATAGATCCTGTTTGAAGAAGTCAATTTCTATGTGTATCAAACATTTAAGGCAAGAACAGTACAGTTAAAAAAAAGTTAAAAACTACAGAATCGTATTTTTTGTCTCTGCAGGAGGTAATTGTAGGATGCCAACTGACTGTCAACAGCCATAACTCTGAAAATCAGAGAACTTTAATTCAGTGCTACTGAGACACAAGAAGACACAGAATTATCATGTACTTCTGATAGGGTACTTTTTTATCTTCCCTCATATTAAGTTCAGTGAACATTAGCTGAAATTTTACATGCTTGACTATTTATTTTTCCTCAAGATTTCTGCATTGATTATGAATCTCTTTTTAACAAAAACAAACTGTACTTCTCTGATCTTGTAATAGCTGAAGAAAAAAACTTGCATTTTCTAACATCCTGTTTCATTAGGGATGAAACCTAAACGAATCATTTTGAACTTGATAACAAACTCTGCTTTAAGAGCTTCCTTTCACATCCAAGCCAAATACATACCTAAAGCCAATAGGTAGAAACCTATGATTGTCTCTCCTTGCTCTGTTACAGCTGCCTCTCTGGTCAGAAAACTGATGTTGTTGTTCCTCCAGGGTGCCTGTGCAGAAAACTGGACAGACATTTTCAATGAAGCTTATGATTCAGAAATTACCCCTTCTTCAGTATGTCCTGGTGAATAAAATGGTTCAAGCCTTTTCTTCAGTTTCTGCTCCCTGTGTTCAAGGAAGCTCTTCAATAAGACTAATGATCTAAAGAAGAAAATCTCAAAGGACAGAAGCTTTGCAGCCTTCTGACCTATTCTTCGCTAATCCTATCTATTAATACAGCCTGAGAACCTGTGGCCAGCACAAGACAGCAGATTTCCTTGTATCCTTATTACTGCCATGTGCAGAAATCTTTAATGAAGAGCGTTTAGCTGATAAAAAGACAACTTCCTTTAAAATAAAGTGATACCACATAACCTGCAGGCTCACAGGTACAGCCACACCATACTGATACATTGCTAAAATAGCTGTACTTTCATCTTTCTGTCTTCATTGAAGATACGTGGAGTTTTAGTTCAAATGAAATTCAGGAAAACTCTCACACAGATTAAAAAAAAAAAGAAAAGGCACTGTAAAAAACAATGGGGAGGTGTCACTACTACTGTGAATGTGACTTTAACATAGCAGAAAAAGTCAGCTATGAAGTTACTTTACCAGCAAGATAGTTGTTAATTTAAAAAGAAGGGAAGATAATTTCCCATCTAGGTTGAAAAAAAATTTAAATTATACTTTTAGACTCCTAAGCACCCTCCAATATACGAGTAACTTCCAAGTACAGTGTGAGGTTTTCCCACACTGTTGAAAAATGAGATCTTGTCCTGTTGAGGTGATTTGTTACACGTGATTTGAGTCAGTTTAAAGTATTTTCAGTCTTTCCTGAGGCATCAATTGTATTTCAGATATGGCCTCTCTTACCAATCCAGTTGCAGTTATAATTAAAAAATTTGAGTCTGAATTAATCTGGAGCAGCAAAGTTTTCTTGGTGAGCAACCCTCTTACTGTACTGAAATCCCTATGGCTATCTTGGACTAGCTTGTCCCTTCTCACCCTGGGCAGTATATTTACCCCAGTGGTGGCAGCAGACCACCTCACTTGTGAACTTCCACTGTCCACAGGCTGGCTTTGTCCCTCCTGAGGCAGGTTGATTGCTCTGTCAAGCTTTCTCTGTGTTTGTTATGGAAGCATCACTGCACAAGAGGGGAATAATGGCAGTATGATGAGAATAAAAGGAGAGAGCAATCCTTTACAGCAGAAGGGAGACATAGCCATGTTGTGATGAAAGACAGAAGCCTCTCACCTCATGGTGGGGACAGTGACCCACACACTTGCTTCACTGAGGTCTCTTGCAAGAGCGTTAGGCTTCCCTTGTCCCCAACCATTTTGCTCTTGTACCAGTCACTGGAGTGCTGCTCTCTCTTTCTCCAACAAGATGGAAAGTTCCCACAAATCCCATAGTTCACATTTCAGTGGCCATGTGGCCCAATTTTTCCAAGCACTACCATTACCACTCACCTCCTGCTGACTCTTTAAGAGACCTCTTCCTCTGACTGTCTGTAGACAGCTGGAATTGAACCCTGATAAGCTTCTAAAGCTCATTGTTTAGCAGACTGACCTTACTGACAGAGCCACCATTGACTTACCAACTCAGTGATTAAAAATGGCCCTAGCAGTGGTCTTGAGGCCAAAGTCCTTCACTGCTGTGCTCCTGCAACAGTCCCAGGTCACCTCCAATATTCCCACCCTCACCCCAGTTTCAGGTATCTCTTGACCTTGCAGACAGCCCTCACAAGCCCTCATAAGGCATGCCCAGCACATACGACCTTTTCTCTACTGTGTTGCTGCTCTCTGAGATTGCCATGTAAGTATCTGTGGTCCCCACCAAAGCCCTGGATGTGCATCAGCTTTCTCAGGGAATATGTGCATAATCACACATTTCCAGCATTGAGCTACAGCAGCGGTTTCTAGCTAGTAATCGACCTGTGAGTGGATCACTGTTCAGATGGAGGGTTGGGATAAAGTTGTGCCTGAAGGCAGTGCCCAGGGATATTCACAAATGCTCAAGAAGGCCCACAACAAAGCCCAGTAATTACCTACTCTTTGGGGTTTGGGTGAAAGAAGTTGTCAGCAGAGAACCCATCACAAAGTCTCTGTCCTTGGATGCTCATGTGTACACTGGAGTGTACTTTATCAACTACCAAGAGAAAGATGTGCACTTTACATTGGGCAAAAACTGTATACCTGGTCCATGCTCCCTCCACTCTCTCATTGAAAATGAAACAGCCACCCAACAGCCCACTTGTGGGACAAGTCTAAAACCTCTGGGCAAGATTCCTAGCTTTGTGACAGGAAAGATAACAGCTCCCTGAGGAGTTTCCTCCTGCAAATAGGCACATCTCACCCCATGCAGATCACTTCTGCTGTGCAGGAACTGGGTGTTGTTTCCCGCCTCACAGGAATCCATGCTCATGGCAAGCACAGGGTGAGTTGATCTCCTACATCATAGGGAGTGCTAAGGTGGCAGAGCCACTGCACAAGCAGTTTTTCCATGGTATTTGACACAGGTCTGGACTTCCAAGTCTGAGTTTGGCATCTGTTGTCACAATAGTGCCAGTGCCCACTACTTTGATTAAATAGGGAGAGGGACAACTAGCAGAGAGCTGTTCAAGGAAAATTCGTGGTTTACATAAATGTTACCTCTTTAGGCATGAGCACTTCAAATGGTAGTAAGTAACGATGATAATTATTTCCCTTTTGCTACAATAAAAGGCAAATGATATTATTTGTCTTGATACCCTGAAGTTGAATTTTAATTTTCCCCAGATGTGAGCTTCTTCCAGCTTCACAGAGCTTCATAGCTCTATGGACACTTCAACTTTCCATTTCAATGAAAAAGCCTTCTGGCAAGCCTTGCCTCTTGCAGTAATAATCAGAAGGGGGAAAAAAAGGAAAAAATTATTTTTTGATATTCAAGGAAAAAAAATAAATCTAGGTAAACTGTTTTTTATGGTCAAACATCCTTTTGGATGATTGTTTTCCCCTTGGTCTTCACATCTTACACTGAGTAATTAATATCTTGACCTGCTTGCAGTTTCCTCCTTCCTGCCTCTGCAGGTTTTTTTCACGTGTCTGCAGGTCACTGTGCTTTCAAATGAGGGAAATGCTCCCTCTGCAGATTATGGGTGCCTAGTTTTATGTCTCTCAGTGTTTTGGTGGTGACCAATTTACTGGCCTCACAGGGATTATCCCCAAGTGCTTTCACTATCTTCACAAAGTGCTTTGAAAGGAACAGAGCAACATTCACTACGGGCATTTCTATAAGAGAAGAAAACCGAAGAGAAATTGCTGTGTTTGACATTGCTGTGACTCTGGGAAGGCATGTGAAAACACTGATTTGGACATGAAAAGACCATAAAGCACCCCTTCCTAAGTATGTAGGCACTACAGGTTGGGTCTGCAAAACAGACACAAGCAATGCAAATGTGCCTTGAGAGACTGATGCCACAGCTCCTCCTATTACGCTCCCTCTGCTCGCCCAAAACTAATAAATCCATTTTCCCCCACTGTGACCTGCCTGCCAGGTACAGCGAGGCACATGACCCACCTCCTGCAGGAAGATTGCCTGTGGTAGTTCCGGGGACCTGCATGTAAAGGTGCTCTCTCAGCAGATGACAGGTGGCCTTACCCAACCCCTGCCCAGACAGGAAACAGGCACATCCCTGCCTATGCAGGCCTGGGAGCAGAGCAGCAAGCCCTGTCTGTTAGCAGCAACACCTGTCTGAGATGGACATTTCAGTCCTCCTGCAAAGTGCTCTCCATAGACCTTCTGGAAGGGACTGCACAACTGGCACAATCAGACTGCGGCCAACCCTGCACACCCCTCTGCAAGCTGACATCTAATGACCTCACTAAAACTACTGCTGGCTCAGTATTAATCAGACAGCTGCACCTGATAGCTGTACCTGAGGGTTTAGGGCATGTTAATGAATGAAGAAACCCTCTGAAACCACTGATACCTCAGGACACCAGAATAAAGCAAGTGATGAAATGACCAGGTTATGACACAACAAAGCAATACAGCCCATTTCATGAACACCCCAAACCAACCAATGGTCTCTGAGGTGGCAGGCAAAGTCAAATAAGAGTGGATATAAGCCAGCAGGTACCTTCTATTTGGGCTGCTAAAGGTTTGTAACAGCCTTTTAACCCCTGTTTGACTCTCTAAATGCTTTCAAAGTGTTACCAGCACAAAAAGGCAAGTATCACAGTAGCTGTCACTGGCTTGACATACTCAGGCTAGCTATGTTAGAATTAGCATATTGTTTGCAACACATAATAATGCAAAAATTATCAAAATCCTAAAATTAAAATTTATGTGTGACAGAAAACATATGATGAATGTTTCTAGCAAGCACCTGTTTTCCCTGAGGAACACCAAGAACAGGGCAGTTGCCAAAGGAATCATTTTGTCAGAAAGCTGGTGTAAGTTCTCGCAGCACTATTTTTGCATGACACTTGCTCTACATGGATTAAAGAAAAAGGTGTTAGAGAGATGAGGCAAAAGGAAAAATATGCAGAAAGGATGAGTTGAAACAAACCATAAGCAGATAGAAAGTGGCTGTGTGAAATAAAAATACAGTTTTGTATGTGTAAGGCATAAAATCTTGTGAAATTTTACAGAAATATAATTTGGGGATTTCAAGGCATTTCATGTTTATTGGGCATTTCATGTTTATTAGTAGGAACATCTCTACATAGATTCTTTTCAATAAATTATTTTAATTTTTACTTCACATTTTTCATTAGAATATTCTAAAAAATGAAAAACTGTCAATATTCAACAAGGCGTCACTAAATCTTGCAAGGATTAATCATTCAATGATAGTTATGCCTATAGATTTCACTGAGGTAATCAGAAAATACATTTCATATCAGTAGCAGATGATTTTTCCAAAATCAGATCATGTATTTGCTCCCTGCTTCCAGTAAAATACAATTGTTAAAATGATTTGCACAAAGTCTTTTCTAACACCACCCAATGAAAAGAAAAAAAAAATGTTATAAACAGATCTGGTCAGTAATGCTTAAAACAAGTTGATGGAGGAATGGGAATGATTGTGTTAGTTGCATGCCACTTGGAATGACTTACCTGTAAGAAAATAGACCTGAATCTACTCTTCTGCTGCTGATGTTCAACTTTATAGCTGAAGCCACATCTGAAATATTTAAACTGAAGAGTAATCATAATGTGAAACACACTTGACCATTTATATTTCAAAACATGCCTGTAATCCCTAGACAGTTCCCTTGCTATGACATTTTAGGACAAAAACAGCAGCACTTGGATGCACTTTCTAGTTGAATGTCCAAACCACATTTAGTCTCCCGTGTTAGGTTACTGTGGTGGTTTGAACCTGGCACCCAGCCAAATGCCCAAACCCACAGCAAAGGCCTTCCCCCCTCCCTCCCCCCCAGGGTAAAAACTACAGGACCCGAG
>VYXB01010422.1:1462018-1670994 GCA_013397135.1 Pachyramphus minor
CCAGTGAAATCTCACTACTTTCCTTGGGATAGCTGAATAGTGCCAACTTCCCGCCGGCAACCTCCGCCTCCCAAGGCCCACAAGGCTGCACCAGGCCTCACTCCTCCACACAGGCAGAGCCGACAGCAGAGAATCCGCATCTTTGGATCCACTGGAAGGGAAGAGAGAGTGAAGGCTTCTTCCCCTTCTTATTTATACCCTGAGTTACGTGAAAATCATATGGAATACTGGGAACATGGTCACTTCCTTGGTTACAACCTGGTTACAAGGAAAAGGACCTGGGCCAAACTATCACAGTTACTTGCGAAATTCAGTTAAAAAATGAATGCATCACATAATGAATGTATTGTTAAATTCATACTTCTGCTGTGATTGCATAGAATCATAGAATCAACAGAGTTGGAAAAAACCTCTGAGATCGTCAAGTCCAACCCTTGATCCAATAGCACCGTGGTTACTAGACCATGGCACTGAGTGCCACATCAGTCTCATCTTAAAAACTCCAGGGACAGTGAATCCACCACTTTCCTGGGCAGCCCATTCCAATGTCTGATTACTCTCTCTGTAAAGAATGTCTTCCTAATATCCAACCTAAATAGACTTGTCAATGGACTTCAGCCTACTCTGCTTCATACTTTATTCTTACTCCCATCAATCATGAATGCTAACGTTTCTCTGAGGAGTTGTGCTCTGTAGCTTGTAACAGATCTAGAAAACTACCTGTTAGGAAAAGAATGCTTGGTCACCAGTTATTACTGAAATATACATTTCAAAATCAACAATTTCTCAAGGAACACTGTTTAAATTGATGTTAATATGAGGACAGGCTGCCTTGCAGCTTCAAATATTTACTACTTTCATGCTGAAAGATGATTCAAGAGAACGGAAACTACTTCGTGTAGATTAGGTCACTGAGGGTTTGTATTATTTAAACTCCCTGCTCTGAGCTGAACTTACAGAATAGGTTAGGTGAATCAGTTTGTGAGAGATCCCAGTGAAGTGTGGTAAGTTCTGCTTCTGAGATAGAGAGTTTCCTAAGGAAGAGAGGGAACCACTCTTGGCAACCACAGATAAAGAGTGGCTGAAAGGCAGGAGTCTCTCTGTGGCACAGCGGAGTGCAAGCTCTTTTATTTCTAATTTGTCTTCATAAGTTTCACTGATTTATTTTTTTATTTATAACAATGTTACCATAGCTCCCACTCTAGCAAAACTTGGCTTTTTGGCTTTAAAATCCTTCCAGACATCCCTGTGGAGCTCATTACAGATTAAGACAAACCTACTTCAAACCTACTGACTGGGTATTCTGTCACTGGGGTGCTTTAACTGTCTGTATTGCAGCAGCTCTTCAGTGCTCCAGTTTAGAGAGGAGCCCAGTTAGAACAATTTTCCCCAAATATGGGCTTGCAACTTATCATATGATATGCCTGCATTCTTATGCAGAATTTCTGGATATCGTACATGTTTTGAACGATGAGAACCAGTCCTTAATTGCTTAAGTGTTGGTTCAAAAAGGCAGAATGTACTGGGTTTTTTTAATGCTTACCAAACCCAGAAGCACATTAACAGAGGCCAGTGCACTGAATGACCTGTCACTTTGACTCATGCAAAGAAATTACTCTTTGCAGAAAAAGGAAGAACAAAAGCCCCAGCGTTTCATGTATCAGCAGGACTTTAACGTCAGGAGAAATTTAACGTTGCATTTTAGGGCCTATTGCAAATTTAGCAAATTTGGAATTACATGGAGGAAAAAAAAGGGAAACATAAATAAAATACATTTTTTAAAAGCTTTATTACAAAAAAAAAATAAATAAAGAATACTAATGTGGGAAAAAGTCTCAATAACTATTCAATAAAACACGTACTTCCTAGCATCTACCCTTCCACTCTTTGAAAGTCTTCAGGCTGTTGGTTTCAGTCAAGGGTAGGGAATAGTTACAGGGAGTCATCATTTTTCCTTTTTTTTTTTTTTCCTGGGAAGAGTATGATGGTTGTGCCCAAGAAGCATGATGTTGAAGCTACTGATTTCTTCTTTCTCTTTCTAAATTCCACTTGGGGCTTCTTTTGGTATATTTTCTTTCATGCTTTACATCTTGTTCTTTTTATTTGGTCTGCAACTCCACATTATGTCTGAATGATCTGTGTAAAAAATATCTTACATCCACTGTATATATGTCTGTTTTCTCTGCTACCTATAAACCAGTTGTGCTCACTTCGAAGGCTGCTGAGCTGTTCATAGACCTGAACTGACATGACCTCTATTTTTATCCCCTCCAAGTCTGTACTCTTCTCCCCCACATCCTGGGTCGCCACAGGCAAGCCCTCGAGTACCAGGCCAGGCCTATATTCTTTTACACTGCAACATTAAGATGGAGTAATAAATATTTCACTGTACACAGAATAACTACTTGCTACACTTGTCTGCACAAAAATTGTAGTTACATCCCATGATTATGAAAAACCAAGAAAAACAAATCAGGAAATAGTCATCTGATAATTAAAATAAATTTCTGTCACAGCTAAGCCAGATAAAATGAAGTTCCAGGCAGACCAAGGCAATCTGAGGCCAAGCAAGCCTGGCAAGCCTTAATACTGCAATGCCAGTACATATCCTGTGGCATATAACTAGCAATAGCAATAACTGTATTTCTGAGGTACAGGTTACACAGATCAGGCAGATAGAGCCTGGATAGAGCTGTATTGGCTTCAGTAAAGTTTTGTTCATTCATATAAAAAATTATAGAACAAAGAAAGCCTTCTGCTTAGCTCTATCTGTTCTTGTCCTGTGTCAAATTATGCACAGATTCATTCTGACCACTTTGAAAAAAGTGTGGCTTTCCTTTTTGATGATGCTTTTGTTTTACATGATGAGCTCCAACATCCAAACTAGCAAGACCACACAGATTTTTATCTTAATGTTTTCATATGAAATTACATGCAGGTAGCACTAAATAGAGCAAAACCTAAGGCACTATGCTTTTGTTCCATTACCTTTCTCACTGTGTCTGAGAACAGAGCCTATGACGATTCTCTCTTCTTCCTTTATTTAATTTGTGTTTGCCTTGCACAAAATATCCAGAAATTACAATATAGTAGAGATTCATACCCTGCAACTTCTCATTCAAATGGGTATGTTGACTTGCTAAAACTTCCACTCAAAGTGATGAGTTTCCAAGGACTTAGCCACAATTAAAATTTAATCCTGGATTAAGAGAATACAACACACGAGGAGGAAATTACTGCAAATATAAATAATCTTAACCTGGTGTTGTTCTTCTGTCAGCTGAATCCACCTAAATATTTCCAGCTGCCAGTTGTTATTATAAACTATATACTGTAGACTCCTGTGAAGTCTTTAATACTAGCATTCCAGCAGCTGTGGGAGCAGGTAACAGAAGTGTCTCATGGCAGTGACCAGCCTAGGAAACTGCTATAGCAGAGGAGTCCTAGACATGCTTTTTCTTCTGCTCTTAAGCTTTATGGACTTCCTCTAAGTCCACTGTTTTTACTTACTGTTTTTCTGTTAAAAACCAGAAAGAATACATCCTCTCAGGATGCTGAAAAGGAAAAATGCTTTTCCCCTCCTGATATCTAGTTCCTGCTCCTGTGCATCCCATAGACTAACAGGGATAACGGACATTTCCAGAATACCGAGAACGTCATTCATACAGATAAGATCAGAGCTTGGAAAGCATCTGACATATTACGAGATCACTTGAAAACAGTACAAGGTTTTAGAGAATTACTTGCAAGCTATATAACAATGCATAATCAACTCAAGGCTATAAAGTTTTTATGGAGAACAAGACACTTTTTCTTACTTCCTATGCATTGTTCCTTAACATCAAATATTATCCTTTTATTTCTTCTCTTATACTAGCTTTTGATCCATATATTAAAATATCAGCACTCACAAGTCTTCATGTCTAAGTTCACAAGAAAGAGGAAAACAGAAATATCCTTCCCATTACATGATTTAATTTACTTTGGGATAGTACTTTTCCACAGAACAAAAATATGTTAAAAAGACACAAACACTGTACTCATACTTACAAAATGGTAAAGGTCCCTTGTTCCCTTGTTGAACAGGATATATGATTCTAAAATTAATGTCTACATTCTGGAAAGTTAACATGACCACTATTTTTTGACAAACCACAAGTTTCTCTTCCAAACTTGAGGAAGAAGTCAGGAGTGCAATTTCTGGAAAAGCAAACTGAGATTAGATTACCACTAGGTACCTACTGACTCTTTTGTGTGATTGCCAAAGAATTCTGTATAAATCCCAGGTATCTCAGCCATGTAGTAAAACCCACAAGTTTTATCACAGACATTATTTCTTCACATGAACAGTTTTAACAGAACCATCATTATGCCGCAGAATACAAGTGTTGTGTGCAGGGACTCCATTCTGGCCCAGAATTTAATTTGGCATTTTATAGCAGACAGCTTTCTGCCAATATTCTGTGTATAGACAATATTTTACAACCAAATTAAAGCATACTCGCTCTATTAGGGAGGAAGGAGCTGCAAATCCAAGCTGTGTGATTTTACAAAAGAAACTTTGACTTCATTAAGCTTTTATTTATTAAAGGCTAGATTCATGTTCATTTGCCACAACATAGATCAAAGAAAGAAAAAAATGTCACAATCTGCATATTTGTAATGTCAGAGACCTCTGTCAAATGTTAGGGCATAGGCTTTCCTAACTCTGCCGTGAATATTTTGGAAACACTACAGATACATTGTAGGTTAACCTATAGGTAAAACGCAAACAGCTGATGATTTCTAAACAGTGCCCCTCAGGGGCAGAGGAGGAGAGGCAGCATTGCTGCTCCACTGACTTTCTAGCACCTGAGCCCCACCATCACAACCAGCCGTGCTTCATCCCCAGCACCTCCGCTGAACTGTTCCTGCCTCCGGAAGTTACAAGAGCTCCAGATTCTACCTCAAAGATGGATAAAGCATGCATGAAGTCACACATTTGCCAAAACACGGGGGTGATGTTGGGATGACAAGGGCACAGAGGCAGACGCCTGTGTCTGCTGCAGGAGTTCAGCCTGTCTCTCCCCTCATCAGCACTACCGCCCCACTCTCTCTTCCTGAGCTTTCTATGTGTAGGTAGAGAAAGGCAGATTCTCTTTACAGTCTCTTCTGTAAGGATTTCATGGAGCTGAAGTGCTCATTTTTTTTCTTTCCCATCCAAAATCAGGACTTGTACAAAACCAGAAGGCAGACTGTCTCACTTCACTGTTTTTTTGGGTTTTTTTTTGAAGCTGACTGTGTTCCAGCATCATTTCCTAAAGAAAAAGCATATGTGCTTTTCACTCTATCTGCCTGCTCCTCCCTGCAAATTTGAAGCTATGTGCCAGTCCCAACCACATGCAACAGAGAAGTGGTTTCAGATGTAAGGATTACAAAGACTGCCGAAGACAGTTTTACTGAGGTAAAACTCAGGTAAAGCTTTCTCAGCCTATAATAATGCCAAGTGAGAATTACTAACATACTTTACTAACCTCTTCTCTTAAAAGGACATTAAAAAAGGGCAACAGTGATTATCTGTCTGTGTCTTTACCACAAGGTTGGGATCAACAGTTTTGCAGATGAAAGAGACACCATCACCTCAGCAGATTTTGGTGCCATGGTGGTACATGAAAAGGCTACAGATGCCAGCCTTCTTCATGGTAAACATGGATGCAAGGTATATCAAGACATATCTAAAGACAATTTTTTTTCTTTTGTTAAACTTTGAAGCATTTCACATTTCCAAGTTGATGTCCTTAACAAAATGGTATTGACACTGTGACTTCAAATCAAAAGGTTGACAACAACGGATAAATAATAGGTATCAGTAGCTTCCACTGAAGAACCCTATGAGGCTGCAAATAGCTTTTCCGTGTGAACGAATGCAGCATTTCTACAAGAGGAAATGACTCAGCACAACACATAACAGAAAATATTGTCTCTTTCCCTGGAAAATTTTAAAAAAACCTCAGTGCTCTTTGCAAGGACTCTGCTCTGACATGAGTGTAGGGAAAGGATGGAAGCAGATGACTTCTCAGAGAAGAAACAAAAACAAACAACTTCAGTAGGGATTTGTGAGTGGTTTGCCTGAAAATTACAGGCTTTCTGATCTTGTAAATGAATGGCAAAGTTCTTCAGCACTTCAAAAGGAGTATCAGCTGTTCAGGACTGTTTGCTTGATGTATAAATAAATGGGGTGCTTACTTGGGCAAGAGCACACACTACCAAGCGAGGTAGAAGGTCAGAAGAGGTGAGGAGTTACATCAAACTGTGCGGCTTGACAGCATGGCCAAGGAGTTGGGCACTGCAACCACATTGCCCATTTTTGCTCATAAACCTTTGAGCAAGTCAGCCAAGGCTGCATCTGTTGAGGGCAAAACAGAGACCATCATTGTTCACAGAGACACAAGAAGTGAGCTTTCAAAACACTGTCAAACTGTCCTCAGGTCTCTTTACCAATGCAAACTGGAAAAATAAAGCCTCAAATTTGAACAGCATTTTTCACCTTGAGGGTGCCAAGGCCTTTCACAAAGGACATTTTATTTGAGTAGGAAAATCCAACAAATCCCTGTCAATCTGAGGGTTTGGCCACATATTAGATGCATGATCTGAGCCTTATTTGCACCTGTGGTGAGTTTTAGGGTTCTTTTCTTATACTAGATGAGAGATAAGACGTATTTGCTTTCTCATGATGCTTTCAGTTACATTGTGTCTCTTGAGAAGGAGAATTGTAAAGCTCAAGGCTATTGAGAGTTTTCTTTAAAAGGCTACAAGAAATGATTCCTTAACATCTTGGCTGGAAAGAGGAGCCAGTAGAGCTATCCATAATGTGGCTGTACTACAACTGAGCATTCATTTCCACTTGGAGAAAGATAAAGTCAGACTGAAAGACATCTGGGTAATTCTGAGTGACAAACTCACAAAAATGTTAGCAATCAATCATAGACAGAAGGTCATGCCTCCATTCTCTGTGAGGCTTCTTCTCTCCCCACAGCAAAACAGCCAGGAAAGTAATTCACAGCATAGCAGCCGGGATAGTTCTCTGCAGAAATGCTAAATTTCTGACCCTGTTTGGGATTTCTGGAAAGAAAAACTGTTGGCAGCAGGAGACTGAGAAAGGATGAAAACAAGCACTGCAACCAGCTGTTAGTCAAAAATAAAAACCTTCTGGCCTGTGTGAACAGCAGAGGAAACCACAAAGAAATTTCATCTTTCAGATGCTTTCTTGATGCCATCGCTGTGATACAGAATGCAGCTCAGGAGCACTGCAGGAATGATAAGTAGAGAGCTCTGATTGAACATACCTAATTCACAATTATCCTCCTAAATCTTTAAATCTATAACCTAAATTTCTGTGCCACATGAGATCATACAGGTCTTGCCAATAGCTCAGTTGTTGCCTCTCTTTTTGTATATTTGCTAAAATCTCAGGAATAAGGAGGTATGTTTTGTTAAATAGGTCCTTGATCCCACCTCTGGTCTGACACCTTCAATGATCATAATTCTGAGCTGTGCCTCTTCTACTTCCCTCAGAACTTTACAGTTATGTTTTTGTTTTCTGGTGCTGAGCCCCTTCACACCCATCAACAGCGACTCTGATTTCTCTCACTTTAGATGTGTATGTGCCCCAACCTACTCCCATTACATGCAGCCAACACTGGAAGGAGTATGTCTCCCACACCATGGGAAAACAGGTTATGCAGTAAAGAGGAACAGAAGCCCTTCTTCCCTCAGTACTATTCCTGGCAGAGCCTCAGATTATCCACTTCAGTGATATAAAAATGTGTTATCCCAGTATGATACTGTCTCAGGATATTTTCATTCAAATGACTGAAAATGACTTCTCAGACTCCAAAGGGACATGCCAAATAGCTGGGCAAAGACACTTAGGACAATTTCCATCACCTGTGCAGGGAAAAGAATGGACAAAATCAAGCATATTGTTATTGGGCTGCTCCAGAAGAGTAATTAATACACTGCTATGTGGGCTAGCAGAAGCAGCCAGGGAAGTCTACGCATCAGAGTGCTTAATATCTTTGAGCGTGTCATATGAGCAATTTTGTTTTGTGATCAGCCTGTGAGCAGCCAAAACACCTCTGCATCATTATGATTAGCATGACTCATGTTTGTAGGCATTTATTATTCTTGTGGGTGAGAGAGACTGGCCTTGCACTCCAGTGCTGCGGTGTGCACCTGAAATGGTGGAGAGGGAGATGTGGATCGCTGGTTGGAGGCAGCATGACTTACTGTCTACCAGGGCAGAGAACTCCCTGGCTGCAAATCCTGCTTTGCCCCTGCACTTTTCGATTTTTGAAATTGCATTCCCTAACAAAAAGGCTCACCTTTCACCAAGTAAGACCTTCAAAGAATAATTTAATTTCACAAAATCCTTTACACGGTAAAGGCTATAAATCCCCTTCAGCTTTTACATAGAGCCTTGCTGAATGCAGTGTTTTTATCAGTCAGTGCTGGGTCACGTCTGTGACCACAGAACTAACCAGGCATCACTACAAGTGACTTAAAGAAACCTAGATGTTAAAAATTAATTTCTTGTTTCAGATGAGATGGCAGCAAACTAAGTAAATGTAAGTAAATGTACGTAAAAATGAAAGTGGTAATGACTGGCTCCAGTCACTGAATGTCTTCATACAGGCACTGAATTCCAGGGAATATACAGAAGGTATATTGCAGATGGGCATCACACTGCAGTGATGGATTGTTTAGATGATTCTAAGCAGTAGAAATGCAGCCTAAAGGTGGAAACCCCTCAGATTTTGGTAAGAAATAACGTACTCACTGAGAAGTATTAAAAAGAGAATCCATACCTTATCCTCAGTATTTAACCATCCACAGAATGAATTTCCATACCAACTACTATATAAGAGGTCACACCCTGGGCCAGCTTTTGTAGCTAAGTAAATTTCAAATTGTAACAAAGGTTGTAAAACATGGTTTTAACCAATAATGAATAAGTATACACAAAGGTTTTCCTGTGCTTGTCGTACTTCACATAGTGGTCTACTGTGAATAGTTTATCTTTGGACTTCATTTTGAACTGTAACACCCGAAGTGAAGTGGATGCACCAGCGGTGACGGATTGCTGCCATCCTGTGGCAGGCACATGTAATTCAGACCGATGCTTGCCTGAGAGAAAACCTTCTTTTAAGAGTGGCACTTTAGATAGAACTCTTACTAACTCATTTTATTCTCAAATGCCACAGAAGAAAAGCTAGTCCTCCATAAACGACACTCTTCAGATCCTGGAAAGCTGTGGGCCATTACAGTGATTCCACTAGAAAGTAGTCTCCTAAGCAGAAAATAAGAACCAGGTGAGAATGGGCGCTCATGTCACTTATGATTCTATGATTCTAAGAAAAATATAAAGATTCAGCATTCAGAGAAGGGCCACAAAGATGGCAAAGGGTCTAGAGAAGAAGCCTTACAAGGAGTGGTTGAGATCACTTGGTTTGTTCAGCCTGGAGGAGACTGAGGTGAGACTTCATTGCATTCTACACCTTCCCCATGAGGGGAAGCAGAGTGGCAGGCACTGATTTCTTCTCTGGTGACCAGTGACAGGACCTGAAAAAATGGTATGAAGCTGTGTTAGGGGAGCTTTAGGTTAGATATTAGGAAAAGGTTCTTCACCCAGAAGGTGGTTGGGCTCTGGAACAGACTCCCCAGGGAAGCAGTCATAGCACCAAGCCTAACAGAGTTCAGGAAGCATTTGGACAGTGCTTTCAGGCCCATGGTGTGATTTTTGGAGCTGTCCTGTGCAGGGCCAGGAGCTGGAGTTCAATGATCCTTGTGGGTCCCTTGCAACTGAGGATATTCTTTGATTCCATGCAAACTTAAACTCTTTGAAACAGTGCGGTGATTACGCATTCCCAGGAAATCTACACTGCGCAGAAGAGACCAGGTGTTTCACTGTGTTTGAGGTGCAGCACTTAAGTCTCACCCTTGGCAAAGACTAAATATGATATGGGACTAAGACACTAAAACTGACTGGAATAAAGAGAAACAGAGAGTCTTCAAGAGGCCTGAGACTCTGCAGGCTCTGACAAGCATGGCCACAACTGAGACTCAGATTTCTAGAACTGTGTTGTTAGAGAACCAGACTTCACAGAGACTGAAAACTAGCTGGCATCCTATGCAAGGCTGCTGTGTCTTACAGCGGATTTTGCTGCATCCTTGGAATGGGCCCTGGGATAGAGTGGACCCGCAGAGACTTTGCACCTGGGCACCCACATTCTCCTCTAGCAAGGCACTCTCCGCAGCCATGTCCCTCACAGGCAAAATCCTATCCACAAAGCAACATACTGAAAGATTCATGGCACTATTTAGCAACCTTTGCAAGGCTCCTACACACTCTGCAACTAGACAGACTCTCACACTTTGATAACACAAACCCTTAGACACCATCAGAAACAATTTACAAGCACCGAAGGTACTGGTATGAGTCTGCCTTTGATGCCAGATTGTGAATGCCCCAATTTCCAAGAGGGCAGATACTCTTCTGCTCTGCAGATACCAGGTTTCTGTGGGAGTCCCAGTTCAATTCACAGCAGAGTAAATATCACTTATCTCCTATTAACTTCACATGTGCTACATAAGACCTCGGGGGAAAAAAGGCCTGAATTGTTAAACCTAAAGGATAGGTAGAAACTAGGAAGTTTCATATGACATGCTTCATCTCTGAATTGAAATCCATGCAAAGGTGATGAGAAGCCATTTAGAGACCACAGCAGGACTGTGCCCCACAGATGCATGTGCAGCCTAACCTTGTTTTCCCCTTGGCACATGACAGAGCAGGCAGAAAACCCTCAGAGCAGAAAACCCTCAGAGGCCCTTTAACAACCAGCTAACCAGGAACTAGACTGAACAGCCTCCACAAACCAACTAACTTACACCAGCTAAGACCAAATGGGAGTTTCGGTCTTCCGGCACACTCTCTCTTACTGAGTTATATTGATAACCTCTACTCTCTCACCTGGTCTCACCAGCCTTTGCAACAGCCCCTTCCCTTCTGGGCTCAAAACTCAACAGCTTGCAGCAGCCAGGCAAACAGTTTCTGCCCAACAGCCTCACACCCACTGCTGCTTCTGCCTCTGCCCATGTCTCTACAGCCCTGCAACTCCCTGTTTGCTGTCAGCAATCCCCAACATATACGTGGCTAAGTTTCTGAGATGCTTCTCTGCTTACTGAGACACAGCTTCCCCTTTTCAAAGACATAAGTCTCAACTACATATGCTACATGGGATATTTAAAAAGGAGAGGAGCCTTACACAAATGGTAAGACAAACGAGGAGCCTCCATGCTGGGGAAGCAGGAAAAGAAAAAACACTGGACTAGCAGAGGGAGGACAATGGTCCTGCCATGTTCCTCTTACTGATGCATGGAGCAAAGGTTACCACAAAAGCAGCCTTAGGCAAATGGGGATGAGGAGGAATAGGAAGGACCACAAACAAAAGAAAGGGTAGAAAGGTCCACCTGGAAAGGAACATGGGGAGAGGCAGGGATGGCCACTGTGGGATTCAGTTGGGCTCAGGAAGCACAGGCCAAAGGGAAGCAATGAAAACTTCCAGTTGGTCCTGCTGTTTCATCTCCTGAGTCAGTAAGTCACTACTGGTGTCAACATTGAGTAGCTGGTTTTACCTTCTCAGGTCTATCCATCTGCAGGTGATCGCCACGTCCTCCTGAGTTCCTCCATAGTGGCAAAGACCACAGCTGGCTCCTGACCTTCTAGCACCTTGTGATAGCTCAACTCTGTTATTACTTTCAGCTGTGACGACTTTCAGGTGCGTGACTCAGTTCCAGGGAATAAAGTTTCTACAAAAAATGCTAAAGGTATGGTCTGCATAGTATGTTCTCATCTCACTTTCACAGTACTGCTCTAGCTATTAAAACATGCTTCTGAACTGTTTAGGGATAATACTAATAGAAAGTATATTGAAATCTATTCTGTGTTCTTCATACCCTTCCTTATTTAAATAGGTTTTTCAGATTTTGAGCTTTTTTTTTTGAAAATAAATCTGGTTATAGGTCAACGTTGTTCTGGGAGCCATTTGTAAGACTGCAGAAGCGCTCATGACAAGGAATGGTCATTAGTAGTTTGCTAAGTTTAACATACATGGTACATACAGGGCTCTTAAAATTACTCTGAAGGGTGTAGGATTTTACTTTATTTTTACCCTAAACACCTTACTTTTCTAAGACAGGAAAGTCATATTTCACTTTAACTTCTTAAGTCAGTTCCGTGCAGTACAAAATTCAGTGGGACACTGGAAAGGCAGTAGAATCAGGAAAAAAGACCTGTCTATTCTTTATGGCTGAAATGCCCTACAGAGATCCTACTGAATCTGTCACCACTGGACAGTGCGGTGGTCCTGAGAGTCTTATTCAATACCAAGTGCTTATGCAGCATAGCTCAATCTTTCATGATCTCAGATATGGATTGAAAGGAAACAATTTTTCAGTTTTAGGCAAAAGGTCAGTGTTTCTGGTGACAAGGTTTGGATCATGCTAATACAACTGTTTCCTCCATGCATCGATGACGGATGCATGTAGGTGAACGCAGATCTCTACTCAACTATTTTCATGCTCTCCCTAGGAGACATGATCATCTTCTGGAAATGAAGGTGACAGAGGTTCTGCATCTGTCTTTTTCAAATTTATCTCAAGGACAATTTCTATCCCTCAGGTTGAAAGAGGTCAATGCAGGTAATACTGTGATGTTTTTTCATGATGAAATAAACAGATGTGTTTTGAGGCACTTCTACGCTAATTTAGGAATCTTCCAAATCCAGATTTCAAAATACAAAGATAGGCAGCCTGATCTATATGGTACTTGCTTTGCATAATCTGTTTTCCTGTGAGGGCCATACAAGTAGGAGAAATATTCCTGGGAGCAGTCAAAGATTTGTCTGCAGATAAAAATGAACTGGCATTTTAACAGCAATGCTGCCATTCCACTCCAAAGACCTCCAGAACACCAACCTGCTTGAGTTAGGGAATCAAATATTCCTGAAGGCCAAAACTGTAGTCAGTGGGCAAAACTGGACTGTTTTCTTTGAATTGATCAGTCCACTGAATATCATCAGAGGACCACAGAACTGTGCAGGACTCCATATTGACAGGAACAGATGTAGGATCTGAATTTGCTTTCCATAGTTTTGAAAAAAAGTGGGGCACTCTCCAAACATTTTCCTGATAAAGAAAATCCAAACACTTTACTTTCTTTGCTGAGTTTTTCATCCCCATTGTAATCAGTGTAAGTTATGTTGTTTCCTAGAAGTATGAACTTGAATGCTGCAGAATATGAAAATGAGTATTTATTACATAAAGCTAACATAAAACCCAAACACAAAGATGGGTTGGAAAACAAAGAAGAAAATTATGGGTTCTTTTTAAACTAGCATTAAGTGCAAAGAGAGGCTTCTATCCAACTTTTGCAGATTATAAACAACAACAAAAAAAACAACCCTCCAGCAACAAAATTCAGTAACTAGATCTCCCAGTTCATATAATTTCTTCAAGAATTACTGCTATGACTGGACATTGTTCAGCTAATCCAGCCAGCCATTGCTGATCAAGACATTCAAACAAAATAGCAAGAATTCCTGAGGAAGGTACTGGTCAAAAGAATGTTTTTTGTTCCATCTTGTCATTAATTTCACCAGATTCTACCCTGCACTTACAAGAAAGCATTCCTTCCAGTTCCTTGTGGTAAGAAACTCTGCAAGGAAGGTATCTAGCACTTCTCCATCATTAGCTAGGCCCTACAAAACCCTCCTAGCACACTGCTACCTGCAAAATTGTAGACACCTTCAAAATAAATCATATTGTCTTCACATTACAACAGGCAGATTTTCTGTATCACAGTTTCTTTTTAGGCTTAAAATAACACTGCTGTGCCCCTAAAAGAAGCAGAACAGTAAATTCACACAGTATGACTCAAGATCCATTTTGTTCTGGTATTTCCGTTTTTAGTGGATGACAGTTTCAGTGTTTTCTGAAGTGTCTTTATAACCAGGGATAACTTGGAGGTTCATGTGAAGTTTTAAAAATTAGGATTGATACCTGATCAAAGAAATAGTTCCACAATTGGCCAAAAGAAAGATATACTGCAGAATGACAGGAGGATTCAGTAGGTTCTGGCTTGGGTGCATCAGAGCCACCAGCTTTGCCAACAGGCCCTTCCCAACTGAATGGGGTAGATGCTGTTTTAAGTGAACGTGCTGATCTCCACTGCCTATGGCAGCCAGACCTGGAGAAGCAGGCTCCCTGCTGCACAGGCTCTGCACCATCTGTGGCTTCAGGAGTTTAAACTGGTATCTTAAATTGTCCCTTTGGAAGTGAGCAGGCAGGTGCTGTGAAAGATGCTATGCAGACGCATGCCTGATTATCAACACTGTTGCCAAGCAGGCAGAATGCCATTGCTGGTCTAGCTACGGCTTCCAAGTGACAAACATGCAGAAAGAATCCCAAGGTAACACACTCTGGAAGCAAAAATTATGTGAACAGCTACAGCAAATGACCAGTCCAAGTTAAAGGCTACTATTACCTGGCACAGTCAACAGCAGGTGTTCTTTATCAGCAATTTCTTACACCAGCTGAGAGTCCAGCTAAATCATTATCTTTCATCAGAAGAGAACTGACATTGTTTTCCAGTTTCCTTAACTAAGAAAATATAATTCTACAACTCTTAACTACCTCTGACATACTGTTCATAGTTCCTGAAAAATTCAGCTCTGTCCAGCAAGCAAATAAACCTCAAACGAAATAGCTGAAAACACAGAGGCTATTACAGCAAGTGATACAAATAACTTAAGTACCTTAAAATTCAATGACTTCATGGGGACTTTCCTTCCAGGAGTATTCATATCAAACATGAAATGGATCTTGGTAAAAAATGTATTTTTACTAAATCTCTGG
Organism: Pachyramphus minor; assembly: GCA_013397135.1. Lineage (NCBI taxonomy): Eukaryota > Metazoa > Chordata > Aves > Passeriformes > Tyrannidae > Pachyramphus > Pachyramphus minor. Next base: position 1,476,971 of record VYXB01010422.1, read on the forward strand.
TAGGGCATCTGTCAGCTACTGTTTTTGGGTGGCCATTTACAGCTGTCACATGCAAAAGTTAAAAAGAATATTTCCCCAAAAGAATGCAAGATTCAGTAATGGACCTGGAAAAAGGATGTGTAATAGTAAATACAAAGTACATAGAACTCAGCAGAAAAGCAGATTTGCATGGTTCTTTTTATTCAAATGTTTTGAGACCTATGTTTCTATGTACATATATAAGTATACATATAATACTTGCCTTCTTTGGCAGCTGTTGTTTAATGCATACAAGGTAAACAGGTACTTTTCATAATGAAATCTTGTTTAGTTTGATGAGCGGCATGAAATACTGAAGCAGCTGCTTAGATCACTAAAGCTGTTTCTGGTCTTTAGTGGTGAGTTTTCTTTCCAGTTTCATTACTTTCAGTATTTCAGGACTTTAAGTCATCTGCGATTTGCTACAAGTAACACAAACTTTGTCAAAAGATTTTTTGTTGTTGTCTTTTTCTTTTTTTAAAAAATTCTACCCTTAGCTCTTGTATGGTTTTTTTTTGTTTGGTTTTGCTTGTTTGTTTATTTGGGGTTTTTTGTTCCATCTTGTCATTTCAAGCCTCAACAAGAGACTGAATTACCTCTGAACAGATCTCATATGGAGACATGGTGGGTTTCACATATGCACCTTTTTAAAAATAGAGCAGGGTCACCCCCTTGGCCAATTTCCAGGCATCAAGTCAACATCAAGAATTCCTATACAAAACCCATGCCATAATGACTTCATAACACATCAGCTGTAGAAATAAACCACAGCTTTCTTTTTTAGAGAAACCACAAATGAATTTAAATAAAGCAATGAAGAAACTTCTTCACATACAACAGACACACTTATGGGGAGCATCTATTTATTCCTGAGCAGGCTGGCAAGTATGTGGTCAAGTGTGGGAGAGAGAAAAAGAATTTTAAACTGAAAAATTTGTGGTCTGAAAAAGGCACAAAAGACAAAAATTTTGAGGTCTTCAGAAAAAAAAAAGCATTATGAGAACTATTCTTAAACTGAGTATGTTTTACTGATCAAAATAGTATTTGTGATGATGATAAAATTGAGCATTAAACTGATGCAAGGTACTCAAGAGCAAATTTCTCTTTAACTAACAAAAACCCTGAAGACTTCAAATGGAAAGAACTGTTTGAAGAAAACACATGTTTTTATCTTTAGAACCTTATATTCCAGTGCCTTTAGATATTCAGTATATAAATCCGGGTATAGAATCAATAGGAATTCAACCTAGAAAATAGTTCCTTTTTTTTATTAGTACTCCTTAAACTTCAATCTAATCTTTAAGACTGGCAAAATTACTTGTGACAAGTATTTAATGTTGAGATTATGGAGTAAGTTTCCTGTACAGTATTTGTAAAATACATTCTCATCTTTTCAATGCAGACACATCATCACAGAGCAGACAGTGCATACAATTTCCAAGAGAGATTTGTAGTAAAATTCAGATACACAACAACGTCTCAATATAATACTAACTTGGAAGCCAGGTGCAAGTTATTCAAACTGTACATGTACTTTTAAAAAGATACTGTCTTTTAAAATGTTTATATATTGAAGCATTTCAATTAAGATCAAACACTTATTAAAACTGTAAAATTATAGCAGCAATATGGGAGCATAACTAAGTCACGTAAACATTAATAATTAAAATAAAACCAAATATGAAATATTACATTTCTCAGATGTTTGTGTTAAAGAACTGGTAACACGCAATTACTTAAGTCAAACTGAAGCATCTGGATTTGTTTATCTATGAACAATACTGTTGAATAGTCCAAAATTATCATTTTCAAAGAAGTGTTGATTGCTGACTTTCACCAACACCATTCTGGAATGCACCCTCACTTGAATCCTTAATTCCAGGTCTGGCTACGATCCTTTTTTCATCTTTGCTACAGGAACTAAGGATGCTTTTAAATATGGATTCCTTAAAATGAGCCTTGTTTTATATACACTATTCAAAGTTTACTTTTCCTTCCAACAACAAAATGTGCAGGAGGATTTACTACATGCTATACAATGTAAAAATAGACTTTAAAAAGTCTGAACAATGCAAGTAAAACTGTACAATGTTTGTTCCCTGCTCCAGTTCATTGCACTGTTAAGTTAAAATGGATGACTTGTCATGCCCAGACGACTTACTGCAGGATCAGAAAATCCACGTACACACAGAGGAGGTAAATGCATACTCTTTTAGGTATAGTGCCAAATGAAAAAATACTATGAGTTATATCCACAGAAAGCTTCTCATCACGGAAAGGAGCATGGCTAATTCTGAAAGGCAGCCCTCTTCATGTAGGACAAAGAACTGCAAAGGAACCACAAATACATCTTGATGAACATCAGTGCAGTTGGTCTGTGTAAAAATGTACTATATATACTAAAATATTTAAATGTTGGATTCTACCCTATTAGTAACACAGTAAAATCTAGAAATCTTTTGACACTGGTAATCAAGTTATCAGCCTCTCTCAAAAGGTAATTAAGTGACACAACCCACTATCTTTAACTAACTATCCAGAAATGAGTTAACTAAAGGTCATGTCTTAAACAGTGCTTTTTGAAGTGTTCTATGAGAAAAGAGAAGATTAAATAAAGGTGACGCATGCAGTTGTATTTCAAAAATATGCACTGAAAATCTGAGATTCTAACTCTACTTTCTAGTTCTGGTGCGTGTACAAGAATCACACAGTGGGAAGATAAGACATGTCCTTCACGTGTTTCTCATTCCTGTTTCAGTGTAAGACACAAACCTCAGAGCAATCCAGCTTTCAAACCAATGCTAGCACAATACAAAAGCAAATAAAAAAGTCAGGTGTAACAATTAAACAAAAACTTCAAAGTCAAGCAAATAAATGTTCTAGTTATCTGAAACACTTGCATAATTTCAAAATAGAACAAGGTGTAAATTCTTGCATTATTAAAACAAAAAATATTTAAGGTTTTACTTGAAAGAACAGACATGAAAGAGCAAAGTGAAAGATGGAAAATTATTCTGTTTTCATGACATCTGCATTTAGAAAAAAAACCAACTAGGTATTTCGTACATTTTACTAAGTAGTAATGTATAGCAAGTATATTATTTGTAGCACTGTATTTCTATGTCACAATTACTGTTTAAGGACAAGACTATTAAGGAAAAGAACACAGAGCTTATCAGTAAATACATCTTATAACAGTTTACTGTAAAGACTCATCTGATTAGAAAGGCGTTCATTTCAGCTATGAATACATACTTATATATTGTTATATAATAGTTATATTTCAAGAATGTCACAATTATTTACACTTATTTGTGGTCTTGAATTAAAGAAAACATTAACCTTGAAAAGGTACAGAGAATAATTAATTAATTCATTCAGTTCAGAAGTATGCTTTTTAAGATAAAGAATTTCAATGTTGATCTGGTACTTCATTCCCTGTTAGCAAGTTCACTCCCTCACCCTTTTTTAAATCCCAGTTTCTCCTTCATGATCTCTAGTGATAAAATATAACAAAAATATTGATATATTAAAATACATTCAGAACAAATTAAGCACAATTGCAAATGCTGATCGATTTCATGTTACCATCTATTTTAATTCTAGATCTATACAATATTAAAATATTACATGAATCATATGCTGGTGGGAGAAGAACTACAATTTACTTGCAAAGCAAACCACTAAGTCCTTTTCATTATTGTTAAGCCTCCGGTAGAAATGTTCACTGAAAAGTAAAAAAAGACAGAACCCAACAAAAGGGAAAAATTCCCTTGAAAATAATTTAGGTGTCAATAAGAGCAACGCTAACAAAGAGGAGATAAGTTACTACATTGGACCCAGCTCTACATAGAATATGTACTTAGTCTGGCTTCAGGACGCTTACCTGTGAGGAAATATTCCTTGTGGAAAAGAGCCAGGGAAGAGCTAACTGACCCCTGGAAAGAGGGACTTAAGCATGAGGGCAAAAATGATATTTTTAACATTTTAGGGGACACAAGGGGGCAGTAGAAATTGGGAGAAGAGGGTGCTTTTAAAAAAGCAAACATCAGAAATAATTTCAAACCTAATAATCCTATTGCGAAGTATGTACGTTTTTTTCTCCTAACATGAAATGCACTAAGTTGCACTGTTCTTTGTAATTACTGGATCTGCACATCCCACATTCTGAGGATTTCTATTGCAGCATTTCAGAAGCAACAGCTGGTTATGAAAAAGAAAGTACAAGAATGATCCATGGAAGATCGATAGCCAATCTGGCTGAAGAATTCTCCTTCAAGTTTCAATTTTGTGCTCCAGCTCTTGCCCAAAATATCTTGCCAAAACTAATCTATTCAATCATTATTAAATGCAGATAGCGACTATTAGACAATGCAGACAGAAGGGATCTGTGCATGTCTTCCTACATGATCCAAATTTCAGAATTATTTTGGCATTTAGTTCAAGTTATTCAAGATAGTGAATGCTACAAAATACTTTGAATTTCAAAGAAAACATAAAAAAAAAAAAAAAAAAAAGTCAGTGAAATGGGTTTATCAGAACACCAGTAGTGTGGTAACATTTCCTATTACATCACCACTTACTGCTCAACCTTAGGGTTCCATTTACCTTTCCAGGCTCACAGCATTCTTTTTTTATTTTTCCCATAGCACTGTGCCAAAAATAATCTAGCAATTGTTAAAGCAATCTTTTTCCTGATATTTTTAATTCAGCTCTTGCTTCAAAATAATTTTAGTAACTTTTCAACAGTGGCCACCAATATCTGGGAAAGTTTACTCATAATTCTGTGGACAGCCGGAACATCCACATAAGACTCCATGTTCTAATTTTTTTACATACCATAGAATAACAAGACAGTGCTGCTTTAAAAAAATCATTAAGGTCTTACTTTCAAGATTTCTTTTTCTTTGCTGTGTAGAATAAAATATAAAGCTTGAAAGAAGGTTTTACCTGTCCAAACAAGTGCCAAAATAACCAGATTTTCCATAAAGCTACACATATGCTATTGTCACATGTAACACACTGTCTGGTTTTTTTTATTGTAAGATTCGGAAAAATGATCCTCAAAGGAACAAGCAGTTAACAGATTTTAACAGACCAAAGTATGTTTGGTGATATAATTCACACATTTCAAAATTTCATTTCTTGATTAATGCTTAAGAAAAAGCAATAAAATCCATTCAGTGTAAGACAACAGCTGGATCACAGAGGGAAAAAACCTGTAAAATGAATACAATTATCACTATACCATATGGATTATTACCATTGGATAAAGAACTTCTTTTGGAAAACAAATTCAAACCCCTAAATCTTCATAAAGATTTTTACCTTGCCAACTCTTATTTTACAGTGCAGCAGAATCTTCAAAAAGTAGGTCACTACTTTTATTTTGGAATGTATGGAGTAGGTTGGAACTTCAGGTACAAAAGCTGACCTGAAGGTTGATCTAAGTGATGGTATACAATTCATCTAATTTCCCTTTAACAAGCTTTAAAAGTAATTTCCAGACAACAGACAGGTGGCTGGGAGCATTTTGTGCCATGAAAGCCTCACTGAGGTTTCAGGCCAGAAGTTTTATTGGCATAAAAAGAGAAACAGGTTACAACTTCAGAAACAACTGGAAGACTTTGTTCCACAAGATAAATCTGCATTACAATGGAATCACTGTTAGCTGAGTTATAAATACTTAACCTAATGTCAACAGCTCAGTTAAGGCTACACTGAAAGAGCGAGCACAGTTCTGTGCTCACTAGCTTGTGCAACCCGTCACTTGTGCACACAGACACACACATGATGAAGAAAGGCTTGGTCCTGTTCACTAAGGAAATGATAGCTGAGGGGAAATTGCCTTTTCCTTTCAGTACGAGTGATGTGAGTGATTAATATACACTCCCATCATTTATGTTTTACAATTTTGAGGTAACAGTGTATGATGTTTTTGTAATTGTCACATCTAGCTAGAACACCCTGGTGATCTGTAAGTCACAAGCATGCAGAGGCAGGAGGGAACTTCAGTTCAAGCTTCCTAGATCATCCTATCATATGTTCAGGTAATCTACTTCTAGAAGCCTTCTTTGCAGGAGATTGCTCCATTTCCCTAGGCACCCAGTTTCTTCTCAGTATCCTAGCAATCTGAAGGTTTTCCTAGATAGCTACATCTAAAAATAAGAGCAGACACTGTAAAGAGCACTATTAAATCCAATCACTTTCTACCAGATGTATTATGAAGAGCAAAAATTTTTAATTACTGACAACAGTTGGGTCAAAGATTGTGCCTCGCAGAACTAAAATCTACTGCCATTACCATTAAAAAAACTTTGACCTTGATTCCATGTGGTTCTCAGCTCATAAGCAAACACATTTGTCTAATTTAAAAAGAATTTTTAGAAAGGGTAAGTAAACAATGGAAAAATCAAAGGAATTAACTGAAAGGATCTCTGCATTCTTACTGTATGCGGTAGTTTTGCAACCCTACACAAAACTTGGAAATGAACCTCTTCCAAAAGGAAGTCTGTCAGAGTGTCTAGAATACTGAACAGCTCTTTTCAGATTTTCTTGAGTAACAACACACTATATAACTTAAATCTGATAGTACTGTCAATTATGTGTAAGATGAGAGTGTCCGTATAAGAAATACAAAAACCTTTAAAAATCATGTGATTTTTTCAAATGACTGTATATTTGAAAAAACAGCAAGACTTGGAAGCATGATACCAAAAGAAGAGGAAAAACTTTTGCAGCACATGAAAAGCAGAACCTAATATACATTTGAGTAGCAGCTGTTTGTTCAGATCTTGGGAGTTTGATGCATATTCTAAACTTTAAACACTAAAAAAAATGGTATCATTTATATGCCAAGAATTAAGTAAGAACATAAGCATTAGTAAGACCTAGGCAAAAATGAAGTCAGAAGAAAAACATTAAAAAATAATTTAACAACCTGCAAACTACCTGGAACAAATCCTTAAAGCTAAAGCAAGCAGTGACTTTAATGCTTGACATTCTATTAATATAACCAGTGTATAAGACTGGAAAATAAATGACTCATATAAAAACTTCTAAAATAAAATGTGAAGAAGATATAACAAGTAAAAATAAAGAATTTTTCCCATTGATCAGAAAGCAACATTTAAAATGAAGCTGTAAGCACTTCATATAGCAAATGCAGTTTGAGTTCTGATTCTGAAAAACCTGTACAACATAAGTTGTACCCATTTAACTTCATAAGCCAGATTTCTTTGCTCCTGCTGATGTCGTTCAGCTGTTTGAATATACACTGCCTACTTACTGCATTATACTATCACAAACAAAATAAACACGTTTTATTTATGAACTGAATGCTCAGAAACCTTGAACAAAATAGAATATAAATGAGAGTTATGCTGATAGAAGGGCAACATAATTCATGAATGCTGTAGGATCATTCTTTTCAAACACACCTTAAATGTACTTCAGGTTAATTTAGAATAAAATAAAATCCTTGCTAAGAAACATACTCACCCTTTAAAATATAGTCTGTTAACAAGCTTGGCACTTTCTCGCTATCTTCTTTCATGGCATGCAGAACTAAGGTAAGAAAAAAAGTAAAGCACATATTTAGCCATAAATTAAACACAAGACTCAAAATAAATACCATGGAGCTATTTCAACTACTCACAGGGATATTATTACCAGATTAGTCAGGAAATTCTTAATTGAAATACGTGAATGAGACACATCACGTCTCCACCTTTCATTTGTGTAATTCTCACTGAACTCCACAGTGGATGGATGCAAGAGTCCCATTTCATGTGGTTAATGAGTACAGCAAAATGTCATCAGATAAGAGCAAAAAGCACCTCTTCCCTATAAAAAAAAAAATCTCACCAAAAGAAAGCCACCACACCCAAAATTAAAACATGCTAACAACTACTGATGGGCTGGAAATCTCAGGCCACAAAAATATGCTCCATTACTTAATATCTTTGATCTTCACCTCAAATCATGGAACAATGATGCTTTTCTGGAGAAATACTGAAGTGACTTATTCTATGGAAATATTAGCAGTGGGTTTTTTCCTCCCTGAAAAGGTGAATGTTTGCTGCTGTAGCTTAGAAAAATCTTAAATACATGACTAAATTTGGCATTAACTTAGAATAATGCCAAAATGTCATTTTTGTGACATATATGAAGTCAATCTTGTCCATCTTGTCTATTTCTGAAGAAGGGAAAACACATGTATCTCAACTTGACACATAAAAGCTTGTCTGTTACTCCATAATGACAAACAATGACAATCCTTTATAACGTGCTCTCGAAATGACTGAAAGAATAAAAAATACAGAATTATATTGAATAGCAGTAACCTTCAAATTCCTGATACTAGACTCTAAACTCTAATTACAACAAGTGTTTAATATCAATTTTTATGTTAAAGACAGACATTAGTGTTCATAACTATGGAATAACACAGAGCTTTGAAAGAAAAACCAACTGAACAGCTCTAAACACCTGCTTTACTGTCTGCCTTAACAACAGCAGAGATTGAGTCAGAAACCTGCAGTGGAGTCACAGGATCGAGTTCCAGCCACAAACAGCCCACAGAAGTCACTACTATTAATACTCGTTATGATGCATTTGTACAAGACATTCTGTTAATAAACTGTCGAACAACACAAAATGTTTTCAGGAGGCTTTAGTCTCTCTCTGCTTAACATTTTCAAGAGAAATTTAAATATGGCAAGCAGATAAAATTGCTTTGAGGGAACAGACACAAAATGAGAGACCCATTTGTCACAAAATAAGTATGAATTAACAGCTAACGGTGTCTACTGTAGAAAAATAAGGGGAATTTAATTCCTGCTTAAATATTTAATTTACTCCAGAATTTATATATTATTAGTTTTCTCTTTCTAGGAAATAACCAATGAGCCTTTTAACATCTCAGTCACCTGTGGAATCACAGAACTGTGCTGTTGAAAAACACCTTAAGACATAGTTAGATCCAAAGCCCTGCACTGAAATCTGATAAAATACATTGACACACTCTATCATCTATTTTTAAACTGTTCCTCAAATGAAGGAGATGCCACTGACTCCTAGAGATGCTCTGTTGTATTAAATCACCTTAGTAGGTAATTTTTAAAAATACAACCTTGTTTTCTCTTGCAAATTAGAATTAAAAAAAACCTTAAAGAAACAGAGAACTTAGAACTTATAAATAATTTTGAGGATCTCGCTAAAAAGATGTGAAGAACAGGGAATTCAAAGCATTGTCAAAACTCCTGTTTGGTTTGGAATTCCTAATTATCAAAATTTACTAGCAAAAAAAAAAACCCCAAACCCCCAAAGCTACAGAGAGAAGGCAGCTATTTTAAAGGCAATCAAGCACAACCATTACGCAACTACTCACAAGTGTCTTGACATCCACTTCAATTTTTCAAAGTCATTACAATAACCTCAATAAAGCACAGCAAGTTTAAACAAACAGGGGTATATTGGGCACTACAAGACAGTATTGCCAAATTATGGGACATGCAGTATTTTCCATAAGGCCCAGCTGTCAAAATAATGTGAGAACTTTTACTTTCTGATACATGCAAGTTTCTAGCCTTCAGGGTTTCAATGAACAGACAGAAAACCGCGAAGGCTCAGTTAAAGCTGGCCAAAACGTACGGTTAAAAGTCATGCAGCTTTACATATGTGGCATAGGGTAAGGGGGAAAAGTACACAGATTCATGGTTTGGAGCAACCACAATTGGAAACAGAAAGAGGAAAAGATCAGTGGGGGAACTTCATATGCTCACTTTTGGTTAATGTTTGAAGATCTTCAACAGATGGGGGTCCATTTTTCTTCTCATAGGGAATGACGGTTGTTAAGTACTGTCAAATGAAAACCAGAGTTACTTGACAGTCCTTTCATGCAACTTTGTTTCTTGCATTTTATTTTGCAAAAATTGTAGCAACTGAAATTGTTAGCCACAAATAATCATATTTTTCATGAGATTAAGATTCTACCTTTTCTATCCCAAAGCCTTTCTCGCAAAAGCCAACTTTATTTTTTTTTTCCAAATTATGTGGCCATTTTAGAAGCCATGCATCTAAACACTAAAAAAAAGGTATTTAAAAATTTGGAGCTGTTTACATATAAAGTTTCTCTGCTAGGCTTCTTCCTCAGAGCTTATGCACGCCAATAGCAAAATCCTTTCTCTTCTCCCTCCAGAAGTCCTTCATATACTTAAAGTACTTCTTACAATCAAATAAAAGCTCAAAGAACAACCTTCCCTCAAACAACACTATAAATGCAGATGAACAACTTTCAAACTTGTTCTTAAAAAAGAGTATAAATATCAAGCAGGCATCATGAGTTGTATCTAAAATCAGAAAGTAATTCTTTCCAGAAAGTACATAAAAAACCTTTCCAGGTAAATATGAATATAACCTTCAAGTAACTTGGCAAACTAAGAACAGTTCCCTTTTTAACGGATTCCAGAGCACAACTGATGCAGGCTTTTGGGGTACCTTAAGTAAGGCATTCAGGTTTGCAGAAGTGTGCTAAGAAGTATTTGGGGAAAAAACCTAAACAAATCTTCAAACTCAGCATAGGCTTTGTTTGAACAGCCTCAAACCAGCCGCAAGATTTTCTCAGTGACTGGTTAACTCTTATCGAGAACATGAAACATTCCAAAGATTTTGACAGATCAAAGCCCAGTCCCAGCTGCGAAGGTGATCTAATCCCCTCTGCAAAGAAAATGAGGCTGCCCCTAATTTCGGTTAGGTGAAAATGAAAACGGGCAACTTTCACCTTTTGCTGCTATACACTTTCAACCAAAAAGAACAAGGCAAGCCTAATAAAACACAAGGCCCCACCACTTGGAATTTGATTTAAATTACCGGTTTTAACAGTTGAATGTGCTAACAGACTGCTTCAAACCAACTCAGGTTTTTTCTATTTACTGAAATCTTTAATTCTTGTCTGCTTAAAAAAAAAAAGGCAAAAAATTCTCAACTCTTTCAAGATTGTCATGCCTGCAATGCAAACAAGATTCATTTTCCAATTTCTGAAGCAACCCTGTAGCTCATTTATTAAATGCATTTTAGATGATATCTTACTTCGCAGTCTATATGGACGCATATTCCTCTTAAAAAGGTCAGCATTTCAAAAGTGCTGAAATTGCTGGAATTTTCTCCAGCGGAAAAACTTCCCTCAATTCAATTTGTAGGAGTTTAACAGGAACTTTATTCTGGGTTAAGAGCTACAAGGCAGTAGGCAAAGTAACTCTCAATCCCTCACCCAGCTTGAGATCTATGTAGTTCTCCATGCAACAAGCAGAAAACACGTTATACAAGGTAAAAGGTCTCCTCTCCTCGAAACAGCACTTCAGTGAGAGTCAAGCGTAACTCAGACTCTGGTGAAGAGGTTCACCTTCCAGAAGGAGATTTGAGTGTTGCCAAATGTTGCTACAACCACTGCCATGCTTTCAGCAGGATCATGCACCTCACGCTCAAACACATCATCTGCCTAAAGCCAAACAGACTCAGTTCAGTGTCACTTAAGGGAACCAATTGTACGGGATGTACTGACACCTCACCGAGACCTTCTGCAACCAAAGGCTGCTTTTCTCCCTCCCTTTTCTTTTGGCATTTTCTCACATCCACTAAGCACAGTAGAGGAAAGTATGTAATGTTTCTTAGGAAACAGTCAATTTTCAACTTCTTTTACAGGAGATGTAACCAACCAAGGATCAGCAGAGAAGTGTCCACCCAATGAAATGACCAGAATCGATGGCTAGATACAAGGCTCTTCAATCTGCAAATGTCAAAGATGAAAGTGGATCTACTAACTCAGAAATCAGACCTCTGTCTTTTCCGGTCTTCGGAAGTAAGCGGCATTCTACCCTTTACCTAGACAATAAACTACCAGGACATGTTTCACTGGACCAAATACTGATTTATCCCTGTTTTCCTTCTCCTGTAGACTCCACCTACCATTTTGCCTCTCTAATAGTAAAAATTAAAAAAAAAAAGGAAAACTAATTTCTTTCCTAGTTTCCAGAAAAAATTCTTTTTCTCATCAATACTTTGCAGCTGTAACTATCAGTTTCTACAATAACACTATAAAAACTCTTTCCATAAATTGCTGTGTGAAAGATAACTATTATGAAAAGGGTCTAAACTGTTGCTGACTGACATGACCAAGTATTACATCTTCTGTGACCTCTAAATTTTTGAAGTAGATTTGATGATAAGCAGCAACTCCCATTGCAATTTGTAATCAGAAAAAGCATCTGATACGCCTGAAAATCAAAATTAAGAGGACTATCTTGAATTTTTTTCTGGAAATATGACCACACAAAGAGCTACCAACATTTCAGTGGCTTTTATGCAGTTGGGTGTGTGTTTTTTTTTTTTCCCACCTGCATTAGCAGATGTTGGAACAGAAGTGCCCATTGGAAGTTTATCTTTCAATGTTGAAGAACTCCAATTAATTTTCACTTATGTCTCAAACACACACAGAGAAAAAAGGCCTAAAATTTAAAAAAGGAAGTACCCACTATCAGAGGGTAGTAGAAGGTGGTAAATACCACTAAACTTAAAGACTGAAAAGAGCTCTAAAATAACTGTTCAAACTTGTCAAAAACTTTACGTCATGACATTATATGTAGGAACTTCTGCCTTCTCAGGTACACAAAAAATTGTCTGTCCTTGCATCTTTTTTTAATCAAAATTCCAGATTGTTAACTAACTCTTCCCTGATAGCAGAAAACACATGAATGTGAGTTTATAATGACAATACACCCTGAAAAAAACCAATCAAATTAATACTGTGAGAGTAGCACTAAGAAACCGAATACCTCACACTCGTTTTACTTTGCATCTTGATACAATAAGATGACACCAGTACTTCAGAAGCAAGGCCAGGGGTTTGGTAATGTGACAAAAAAAGCTCAATCAAACAAAACCCTTCCAAACAGAAAACAAATATCATAGAAAATTGGATTTCCAGGACTAAATCACAACAGATTTAATTATCTTTCCCACCTTTCTCCACTACAGTTCATGTTATTTCCATGATCCTTTAGGATACAGGAAGGAAAAAAAACCCATAACCCCACTAACAAGGATATCATATAAGATAAATCAGGGAAAAGTATGATCAACATGAAGAATAACATTACTAAATTAACTCAAAAAATGACTGGAAGAGTTATCCAATCTGTTATTGTTAACATATGATTATGCTACTTATGTCTATAAGGAAGCATTAAAAGTCTTTTAACGAAAAGTGTGATGGGGTGGCATAGCTAAATATGTTCACATCATGAAAATACATGCTATTTAAAATACCTAAAGATACAGGTAAACAGCTGTAATTTATTACTAAATGGTAAAGACAGCAAAGAAACTAAAAAGCAGCAGTGCTGTATCTTTATTAGTATTGAGATAAAGTGCTCAGGTAAGCTCTGAGCATGTGTTCAAGATCCCCAAAGCTGGGGACAAATATCTGGATCAATGTATTCATAAACTCTCACACATATCCCTTGCCTGAGAAAGAGGGTAAGTCCATGATTTTTAACATCATGCTTCTGGAATGACTTGAGAGTTGTTTTACCTCCCGAAGTCCTCTGCAGGATACAACACTCATCTCCCAGACAAAAGCTTAATCAGCCTTGACTTCCAAACTACCAGACAATTTATTGCCTCAATGGACTTCTCACCAGGAAAAAAACCCCAAAACAACCAAAACCCTAATGTACTCCTTTGGCACAACTGCATAAACTATAATGGGTGGGTACGTGTTAAATAATGTGAAGTACCAATATTTTGTAATGTGTGCCAAATGACTAAATAATAGCATAAGCATTAATGATTCACCAAAATACAGAATGCATTTAATAAAATTCATTTCTGAAACAAACAGGCAAGTATTATTTTGAAATAAGGCATAAGAATCTGGCCTCTGAGGGACATACAATATCTCGCCTATGGCTCAGGTATTTTATACTGGTTATCTGCATTGCACACATTCAGCTGCTTTTAAAACCATGCAGTTTCCAAAGGCAAAAGACATACAACACAGCCCATGCATTTTCCAGGTGCTAGTCTGTTTTTACATTTATCAGCTCTGAACATTTGAAGAAAAAAGGAAACAAAACCTTTTTTTCACTTGGAGGTAGTGTGAAAGTTGTTAACGCTGAAGGCTAAAATGCTACATCCAACCTGATACATATTCTTTGACTAGATATTAGATTTTTACAGATATGCAACGTATCTGAAGCATGCGTTATGGATTTTAGTCTGAGGTAAGCGATACAGGTTATTAGATAAGTGCATCAGGATATCAAGTCCTGACTCCCTTGAGCTGTTGAGGAGAGAAAGAGACTGAAGGCTGATCAGGGTCCTGAGGCAGGGAAGGAGCAGAGATTCCAACATTTTATCCTATTTTTTCCTGTCTCAGCATTTATTTTCAACTACTGTCAATTATCAAGGTCTCAGCTCCTGAAAGTGCAGGCAAAGAATGTGAAAAAAGAGAGAAGATAGCCCAGCACCTGTTTCTCTCCACTCGAGTTTCCAAACGTGTGGCGGAAGCCATTCTGTATGACATTTGAGATCCCTTCCATGCTGAAGCGCTAAAAGTAGTGAAAACACAGCAGAGAGAAAAAAAAAGGCACAGAGAAAAGTTCAGAGGACTATTAATCAGCATTTATCAAGACTGTGAAAGACAAATGACAAAGACAAGCTCTGAGGTGTATTTCAGCACATTTCTATTTCTTCATCCATCTACTTAATTTTTATCATTAAAAAGCAAACCTTACAATGGCAGTTAAGCAGTATTTCTACATCAAAACTTATTCAAATAAAATCTTCACACTGCAGACCTGATAATCAAGACTTGCCTTTTAAGGTTGTTTCATTTTGGAATGTAAAAAATAACATTTCTGAAAGTTTAGTTCACAGTAAAATCTCCTCTAACATTTGTGTTTGAATGACATACATTTCAAGGCACTGTTGATACCAATTTTTCAGATTTTGGGCACCAACTAGAAACACTGTTCAGTCTCCACCTCTTTAAAATATTTTATGCTTTCACGCTTCCTTTTCCACAACTGAAGCAACAACTACAATTCCCCCTTCTCTGTACTATGACAAAACATATAAAATTAGTTAATAATACACCCATATTGATTTCAAGCTCCATTAAATAGAATTGTGGAATCCAAGGAAACAAAAACCAGGTTTTTTTCTTGAACTTCGATCTTGCTGGAGAAGACAAGTGAAATAAAAAAAATAAAAAAAATGTGATGTTTAGCATTCAATATAAAAATGTAAGAAGACACTGCCAAGCTGCTGAAACAGGGCAGTAAAAAGACCACACCTCAGCATGTTTATCAGAATGTATGTATATAGGGGAGCGGGAATAAAATGTGCTGTAATACAGTATTCATTTGCTTTCTAAAGCACAAGGTCAGTAAAGACATAAATGTTACCAAAGCCATCTTAACCCTTTCAAGATATCCTGCTTAGGGGAACTGGTATCTTTAAGCTCAGACTATTTTTAATTGCTCTCCAGTTTGCCTTTATGAGAGAGGTAAAAGTTTTAGAAGTCTAAGAAAGTGATTTACCCAAAAACTGTATCGAGAACAAAAAATTAAAATATCTATTTTCTTTCAAATTCAATTATAGTATCTAGAGGAAAATTCATTTTCTTAGAGGATAAAAATTTAACTCTACTTCCAAACTTTGTATTTAAATGAGACTTCATTATAGTTAATAAAATTACTAATTTATACATTATTTATTAACAGAAACTCATTCTTCTCAAAGCTAATTGAACATACTATCTGTATGCACATTCTCAGCACTTTGTTAAAAATAAAAAAAAAGTGTTGAAGGAAGGAAACTGGCACCTCTTTTTGGAAGAGGGCTCTCAAATCTGTATCTGGTGACAGTGAAAGCTGTTTTTGAAGCAATCACCCATATGCAGCATACAGTCTTACTTATGAGCTAGTCTGCTCACTCCCTCTTAGAAAGCAACCTGACACATCAGCACCTTGAAGTGACTAAATACGAAAATATCTTATACTGGGACAACATACAGTTACATTTGTAAGCCTGAAGTTACATTTCTAAACCTGAAACTAAGTAGAATATCTTATGAATCACTTGACTCAAGTTTCAAAACAAAGCAATTATTTTTCTTTCTAGGTAAAATACCCCTTTTTGGCTTTCCGTGACTGAGAACCAAGAAGGAACTTTTCACTGTGCTCTTGTAAAGGGATGACAATTTTGTATGGTTTTCCAGACATACACTTTCTTAGAATTCCATTAACATTTAGCTACACACAGATTTTTCATTATACAGATGAGATCAAAAGCCCATTCAGTTATATCACAGGTATCTTATTCTTGTAAGTTTAGGAATAGATTCTGAAGTGCTTATATTTCATTATAAATGTTCATTCATTATATTTGAAAAGCAAACCCCAAAACCTTTTCATGTCAAACTGAAGCATTTTTTCTGGGAGTTAACCAAGATCTACAAACCCACATTTTCTGCATTCTATAAGAGGCACTAAAATATTCAAACATTAATATCTCAAATAATTTAAAATTATACCTAATTTCTTTTGTGCTTTGACTTCTCTTATTGAATTACTGCTGTTCTGTAAACAACAAACCAAATTCTCCCCACCCTGTACATCTGCATTACACTTTGGCCTTATCCCTGTCTCTTGTTGGACGTAGTAACTCTGCCCCAGGTTAGAGATCTAGGCTAAGACTTTCACTTTTTTCCTTCCTGAAAACCAGCACAATCAATACATGTCTGTAAAACTACAGCAACAATACTGAATCTCCTGCAAGACTAACAGTGGTACACACATACTAAAATTCCCACAGTGAAACCCAACAGATAAATGAATTTGCCTACCGACAAAAGAACACAGAGCAGTACATCCACAGACATTATTTTCTGCAAGAAAGATATGCTGGCTCCAGGCTACTTTGTAAACAGTTAAAAACATCTTTTTTGAGTATGGGAAGAGGAAAATATTATATAACCTTGTGGGAAAAAAATTCTCAATAGGAAGTTCCTAAGCCTTGTTGTGAATGAATGCATAGAAGCAGCCGTACCACGTATCTTGATATAGTCTAGGACTACTACTTCCCATACAGAAAAAACAAAAAACAATTTAAAAGTATACAGAGCTATAAAAATTTTCTTACCGTTCCAGGCACATGACCTCTTTCTTGTTTGCCATTCTGAGGACTACCATTTTTCAGCTTCTTTTTCTTCTTTGCAGTTTCTTTGTGTTCTCGCTGTTTGTTTTGCACTTCAATGAGGACAGAAATGAAGCTGTTTTTCACTTCCTTCTCAAACTCCAACTCATCTCGTAGAGCCAGCTGCTGTACCAGTTCCTCAGAATAATCCTTAATAGCAGTTTCAATTTCTTCTAGCAGTTCATTTAATTCAGCAACAGACAATCTTTTTATTCCTACAAATATTTAGCATAAAAAGCAATCTGTTAAGATTTTAAGTATGAGAAAACATGTGGGAACTAAAAGAAAAAAGTACTCTGAAATTTCTGGAAACAAAAAATTCAATTCTTAAACTATATTTATCTCTTAACTATAGTTAAACTCTAAAAAAAAAAAATTCCTAAAAGAATAAACACATCCCAGAGGCAAAAAGATTAGCAACAAGGCAGTTAACAAGAAGACAGTTCAACTTTTTTTCTTACTTCTGAGAAATCTCAGATAATCAGCAAGTATGAAGATAGGGTTGGTAGTTAAGGAAGCTGAAGTAAGTGCTAAACTTCTGACACAGCTGTTAACTATTACTTTCCACCTGCACTCACTGTTCAAAGTAAAAGGCCTTCATATTTTCTGACATGATAATCAAAACTCTGGCATTTCTGGAATCCCTGGGTTTTTCACCCACAGGAATACAGAAACTATATTCTATGAGCAAGGAAATCTTCTTTGTGATACTGCTAAGGTATGTATGCATATTAATAAAAGCTTGTGCCAAAGTTTTATGATAATATTTTTAGAGGCATTTAGCAAAAAAACTAGAAAAATTCTCCAAATTTTCCACGTAGTCAAAAGCATGGCCTTGTGTTGCCTGAAACAAAAACCCAGATCAATAGCATTAACAGTTTTGAGATAGCATGGGACTGAATTGGTCAAAGCTAAATCAGAAGCTTGTAAAATGTCAGTTTGTAAGGAATAAACAAACATCCAGGTTTGCACTTTAAAGGTATTACTGGGTCTTGTGTTACAGAGACTGAAATTATGACTAAGAATAATGTTCTGAAGCTTGCTTGGGTTAAAAATGTGCACATTCTTTGAGGACTGCTTTCTGTTAAAAATGAAGTCTGACACACCCAGGAAGCAAGTAAGTCTCAGCAGTTGCTGTGTCAAAGAACATAATTTTAACTGGCACTTGAGAAGCAGCTAGTCCTGATTACACCGACAGGTACAATCTGTTTAAGGACACTGAATAGATGTTTGCAATTATTTAGTTTCATAAAATTATCTAGTAAATATCATGTCTAAAAAAAATTCTTGTAAGAGAAAGCACTGACAGACAAGTTTTGAAAAATATAAAGGCCACAAGCTACAAAAAAGTGTAGCTCTTAGAAGCGTCAAAGGTAATACGTGACACGTAGATTTTCTCTCTTAAATTACAGTAGGGAAAATAGATTGGAGAAAGCTCCTTGTCACTTACTCAACTAAAGAAAAACAATGAAAACTCTTAAGACAATTCTCTGCCAAGGGTTAAAAACATAGGTTTTAACCTATGTTTCAAAAACATAGGTGCAGGCTATCCAACTGCAGTCCTGACTTGTTTATGATAGATCGGTTGTCATTATGAAAGTCTATAAAGGGCGACATAGGAAATAGTCAGCTAATGCAGGTGAGTGAAGACAGAGGAATTCAAATACAGAAGACTACATGGACTGAAACTTAAATATGTAGGCTAAAGAACTCACTTGTGTAACCACAGCTTGATTGCTGGACTGCCTTAATACATGTCTCTTCCTATCCAAGAAAAAACGAAATACAAGCTTTGATTTCCTGCTCTGAATTCTACACATGAGCACCTCTAATCTATCCTATAAAAGCCAGACAATTTCCAGCAAAAACCTGCAAAATTTCAGAGAGATGCAGACCAACACTGAAGCACCTTCACACACTGAAAAAAGGTAACAAGAGCTTTTAACAAAATAGTGACCTGAAAGACAAGAAAGCAGATTCTGAGAAACTGGTGAAGCAAAGTTAAATTAACTGCCAAAGTAACTCAAGGCACAGTTCAGTCAAGACTGACCTTTAAACCATAAAGATGCAACAGAGAAGATGGACTCAAGACAAAACAAAATAAATACAATATGAAATACCAAGCAAGCTTGATTAGCTCCAAACCTAAAGACATATGAAACTGTCAGGAAAGCAGGAAGCCCTGCTGAACACAATACATTTTGCTTTCACATTCCTTAAATTTATGTGTTGAGACAGTTGAGAGTCCAGCCATGAAAATGGTATCTCTTCCATAAATCTGAAATGTAGCAGAAACTGTAAGTGATGCCCCAAGAGGTCAGCCAGTTTTCTGAATCTTCTACAGTTTATATTGATGATCCAGACCGCAGGAAAGAAAGCACTAAACTTTGGAAGAGGGACCAAAGTATAATGATTGTCTAATGAATATTTGTGTCCCTATCACCTTCTAGAATTGATCTTGACAAATGCATAGATTAAACAAATTTTTCCATCGTGAAACTGGTTAGTCACAGGTTTCTTGTTCATACAATTCAACCTACTACATTAAACTATACAAGTAATTTCTTTGCTTTTGTACAGGTAAGCACAGATGATTTCATTTGAGTAGAACACACAAAGGATTTTTTTAACTTTTAAACTTTTTGAAGAGGAATGGGAGGACTGAAAAATATTCATGGTCCTTATGGGGGAAAAAAGGAATTGTCACGTTATTTTTGTGTTACTGTCCATAAAGATATGTTGCAGTGACTGAAACAGTACCAAAGAAACACCATTTTCTTTATTTAGTGTATAGCTTCCAAGAGCTTTAGCTAATCTTAAACAGTATATGGGCATCAAGAAAGTGTCTTACTTTACAGAAATTGTGAAAGTTTAATAATCAATTACCAATTTATCAATTACCCACAAAGAAATCCCATTCCACTGTATCAACCTTCAGAGTATTTGCTTTAAATTGAAATTCTACAAAGTTTTATTTCCATCCTTAGTTATGAAAGCTGACAAAGATAAGTCCTCTATTTATGTTCTTAATCTAGACTATTCTTTCAGGGCATTTTGAAAATATTTTTGAACACAGATATATCATAAGAAGGACTTCCTATGAATTAAACAGATGGCCAACTTACCCTTTCAACTATTTTCAATAAGTATAAGGGAAAAATACTTAATAAATATCACTTACTCTCTTCATAACTGTTGTTTGTACTGGATCTCTTAAGTGTCTGAATTTCCTGGGAAAGTATAGAGAGCCGATCTGACTGGGTGGGTGTTTCATCATCATCTGGATCAGGCGATTCCTGCATCATTTCCTCTATTTCTTCAATCACCTTCAAAAAATGAAAACCCTTATGAAAACCCTTCTCCCTGAAGAGAAACAGCCTGTAATTTGATGAAACTAACACCACAACCAGATGAAGGAGAGTCAACAAAATCATACTGACATTTCCTCCCCATCCTCGCTCCCTGAGAATACCCGTGTCTTGTCATGGTAAATTGGTGATCACATAGCAAAGAGTGTGTTGAAACTACATGGTTATCTCTATATGAAGGTACACATGATTCTACTGAAGAGAACTGAACTTAAGAGCAAGCCACAGTATCTTTCTTGAGTATTCAGCTGAAGGAAAACACAACAAAAAGCAATTACCTCCTCCTCACCCTACTTCACTATATGTCTCTACCTAAAAAACCCCAACAAAACCAACCAAAAACCAAACCAAAACAAAACCCAGCAAAACCAAGGAAATAAAAAACAACAAAACCCCACCCACCCAACCAAAAAAACCCACACCAAAAAAAACCCCAACCCACCCAACAAAATACTCCCCATCTCAAACCACCTCAGAACCAAAACAAAAAAACCCCTCCGAACAGCCTGAAAATCTACTGTGCTTATGAGAAGTTTTATGAACTGATCCACCATAACCTGATTTGCATCCCTGGACATCAGATTTGAGTCAATCAGAAAGTATGAGAACAGAAATTCTGTGAGTGGAGAGGTTACTTTTCATTATACAAATGACCATATTTCTACAGGCTAAATTATTAACTGGACATCTGAATAAATAACACATCAACTTTTACAGGTTTAAAGGCTGTAATCATTGCTGAGATCCACCTCAGAGTAAAAAAGAGCTGAGGCAGTTCAAGCAATCCTGTCTCTCATACTAATAATAACCCTCTTCATCAGAGTTCACAGGTAACCATTTAAATAATAAGAATATATTATTGTGTTTGCTTCCTAAAGCAGGATCTTAATAGACCCTTATTAACCTTACTCAGAAAGGCAATTTTCAAGATAAGTTAAGTAAATCCAAGGGTTTGGAACTGAAGTCTTTCAACAGTAAGTAATCTGAAAGCTCAGCAGCAGAAACATTGATCTGCTCTCATGTTAGCCAAAAACTTCAAAGAATTCTTGCTAACAACAAAGCCACGTGAAGCTATGAATTGCTATAGAGTCAAAAACTACAAACTCTACCACACCACTAAGATTCTGAAAATATTTTTGTTTTTAACTCCTACATTTAATTTAGTAGCCTTTCTGACCAATTCATGATAAGAAATGCATAAAGATTTCAAAGATCCTAGACTATCAACCTCACCTGAAGTATTGGAATACTTTTCAAAACTGAATGGCATAGTAGTATCTCACATATTATTACAACCCTAAATAAAGAACAACCAAGAAGTTTAGCTACAGTGAGAGCAAGAACAATAACAAAAAAACAGACTACAAGAACGTATTACACCAACAACGCTAACTTTGATGAACACTTTACCTGCTCTGCTGTGAAAAGTGGTTCTTCATTGATACAAGAAACAATGATAGAATGCATATCCAACTGTTCTCTCAGCTCTTCATCATCTGACAGGTCAAGGTTCAAGTTATCATTTACCTAAAATGCATGAAAAGGTGTATTTATATAAATATATATATGCACACTCAAATATGAGTGTATAAAATACATGTACATATATAAAAACCAAAACTAAGATTGAATTTTAAAAATGAAACAGATTCCTTGCCTGCAATAATGGAATCAGTAATTCTTGCTGTCAAATAACCTGAAAAATGAAATCAAAACTGCAACTGGATAAAGTTAAAATAGCTGTCAGCCCTTAAAGTCTTTAAATAAACTCTGCATATGAAGACCAAATACACACTGACATGCAGACATCTACATGGAGGGCTGTCAATCCAACGTAAATATTTAAATCTTAAGTGAAGATAGACTCATGTCAGTGGATGGTGAAAAACCTGCCTATAATATCTAACATCACACGAACCTGTTACTTTATGTACTTTTATAGTTCTACTTTGTCACTTAATAAAAGACATGGAAAAAAGCATAATAGTTTTCAGATTCATTTTGAAGCTGCAACCAATATCCCCAGATAGCTCCTCTGCAGGGGAAAACATTAAAATTCACATTTCCTCAGTCCTCAGAATGATGTCAAATGTCCACTTTTTTTCCCAGAATCTGAATTACAATAACCTTGCAGTGACAAGGCTCCAGTAAGAATCTCTTCACCTGCTACACAGATACACCCCAATTTGACATTTTTTTAACATCTGCAGTCCTCAAATATTTTTCCATGTATACAGAATTATAGCAACAACGATGGGACAGTAAGCAAGGGTAAGTTTATCAAAGAGGAGATCAGCTTCTCCCTCCGACATGTCCAGAAATATTTGAGATTATCAGGATACGTTCTGATGTTTTATGCTAATAAACCACCACAGCATCAGCTGTAGCCTGTGCTTAAAGGAACACCTGGTTTTCTACACAGCCACACTCCATGCCTCCTCCTGTCCTCACAGTACCAGGGAATGACCCATTTAAAAGCAACCTAGCAAAAATAAAACAAACAAGCAATTGCACAATCCTGTTCCTTGTGCCACTGTGTACAACACTTCCACCCAACCGCTTCTTTCACTGTCTGAGACGTGTAAAAGTATGCACAGATCTGTGATGTGAAGCAACTAAGATCAGACGAATCAGCCTTATTCACCCTACATTTTTTCCTACTAAAACAGAAGAGAAACGCTTTAAGCACAACTTCCGTAGCATATTATTAGTTTCAAACGCATCACGGAAGTGTTGCTTAGCTGTTGGTATTCCTGGTAAGAAAGGTAAAACAAGCTGCTAGCTGGCCCATATGTGCTGTCATGTATCCAGAAATACTGCTGAACACAAAGAAGCAGAATAAAAGTATGTCAAACGCTCCCAAACAGGCAGGCTTTACACATCAGAAGGCATGCCAGGTGGAGTGAAAGCTGAAAAACCTTCAGATATGTTTAATCCATAAACTGGTTTTCCCTCTCCTGGAAGCATATCTAAGATTCTTTCTAATCCAGCAACACCACTTTACACTTTTTTATCTACTTTCTTCATAACTACCTGCAAATAACTTACAAAAACCATATGAAACTTTTTTTAATATTATACTTAGTTCCTTATCAAGAAATCCATTAGTACATTTTTCAGTGACACAAGGTCACAGCAGGGGGGTGTGTGTATTTTTACTTAAAATGTAAGGATTTAATTACTCTAAAACCACTTAGAAAATCTGAACAAGCACTCTAATAAAAATTGGAATAAACACAAGTCAAATTCAAGGGATAATCATCAGACTCAAATCAATAAAGTGAGTTCTAAATTGGCACTTTCCCCTGCTGAACCCCAAAAATGTCCTCTTCAGCAGAACAATCTTCACTCCTGTCACGTTAAAAGCATCTGTGGATTATCTAATGATGGCTGAAGTCAAAGTATTACCGTATTCTCAGGTTACACACACAGATGTTATTAAAACATATCTTCACCATGTTTAAAAGATAAGCCACTCCTTTCCTCAGAAGACCTGTGAGATGGAAATTCCTCCTGGCTTTTCTTTCTGAAATGTTTTAATCCACTTATAAGAAGATCAGAGAACAACCCTTTCTATAAATCTCTCTGAAGCTCTTAGTTCCCTGTTCCCTTCCCAGACAACTATTCTGTTAAATAAGGGAAACAAAACAAACTCTGGCAATTCAGTGTCTCCTGGGCCACCTTTCATGTTAAAGAAGCCACCTGACTGGAGACTGAGATGAACTTAAAAACCAGTCCACACTGGATTTACTAAATCAGAGTATCCCTGCCTCTTTTCTTCCCTTACCCACATCAGCGTCCAAGATAAATCAGACAGCAGAAAGTTTTTATGTGAAGCACTTTCTCATTTTTCATCTTTTTCTATCATGCTCTGGCTCTAATGAACATTCATCTAAAACTAACCCTGCATTATTCCAACCCAAGGAGATGCAAACATACATCAACGGTTGTTGGATTTATTTTTAAAAACCTCTCGTGTATAATGGCAAGCATTAAAAATATTTTCAGCCATTTAATAACGACACTCTTTTATACAAATGCAAATAGTTTTATTTCCCTGCTGAGTAAAAAAGATCCAACGAGGGTACTTCAGCTGATCAGAACTTACCCCTTTTTCAGAAAGATTCAGTGTTGGCAAGTGCAAAGCTCTGGTATGGGAAGATTTCCAGTCAACTGGCATCACGTTACCATAATTATCAGTTAAAGCATTCCAAATCCTGGAGAGAGGAGTAAAGGAACAAAAACACAGACCTTAAAATAAGCAGTAATAGATCAGCAATAAACATATTCTTAACAACCATATACCTCTATCAGTAACTATATCTTCCTCCCTAAAAATTCATCTGCAAGTTACTGACAACATTTTTAGTTTTGAAGCTAAGGGGAAATGTTTTTTGATAAACATAGTTTATTTGCTTTTTTAAAGAATGTATGCATAGAAGTGAAATAGAAGAATAAATGAAGAGAGAGCTTCCATGCTAATTATATAACCATATTCAAAATCTTTTTTGGGGTGGATGAGCCCTTCCTTTAACAAAAGTTGAACTAAGCTATAAATTCCATTTCTAATGCTGTTCCTGTTTTCCTTCTGCACATCAGCATAAGGAATTAGCAGAGACTGAGTAGCAAATTCTGAGCCAGTTATTTTTTTCTTTCCCTTTATGACAGAACAACGAATATACACAAATTACATTAAAACTCTGAAAGAGTTTAGTTTTATCCAGAAGTACTCTGAGTTTAGCCCACCACTCTGTCAATCGTCGTTGTTTCTACAGTGGCAGTACCAGAGGCTTGCACGCGCAGACCCACCCTGGTACATCAGTTCAGACTTTAAACAGAGCAGCTCCGTGAGCAGGCTGCTTCCTCATCACCCAGCAAGCCCTGCCTCCAGGCGTTCTGCTGTGGGTGGATGTTTGGAGTGGTTGCCTAGCTAAGGCTCAGAGGAGGTCAGAGGAATGGCCTAGCCAGACACAGAAGGGCAGAGAGAGCCCCATTACTGCCCAACGTGATTCATGGTTCTCTGAAGTTACCTCACTGTTCATACCACAGATATCTAGTCTCTTGCTGACAGGCCTTTTTTTATCTTCTTTTAGAGGAAGACATACAATTCTGTTTCCTTAAAGTAAAACTGCAGTATTTTTAATGAAGATAAGCTCACTGAACTTACTATAAAATTAGAAGTATTTGTAAAATAATGTTAAAACACGGAAAGTAGCATGAATCAGTTATCACGGCTGCAGATGAGATTTTGTTCTTCGTTTGCTTTCTGCACTAAGACAGTGGGCACTTTGCAAGACGCTAAACAAACACTAACCCCCGTCACTCTGCACAGGTACTTCTCGTTAGCCCGGCGGGGTCAGAGGCTCAGGGATGTTCGCACGCTTCCCTGGCCGTCACGGGGATAAGGCCGGAGGGCTCCACGTCAAACCCGAGCCGCGGAGGCCGAACGTGCCCTCCTGCCCGGGCCCGGCCACTCGCGGCTGCAGCCCCGGGGGCGGGGAAAGGCTCCGCTCCCGCAGCCCACAAGCTCTGCCGGGGCTCGCCTTCCCCTCAGGCCGGGCCAGGCCGGGCCCTCCCGCTCCCCGCCGCCCCCCCTCCGTTCCCCCGGCCCGCACTCACTCGTCGTCCTGCAGGGCGCTCTGCTCCGTGAGCGGCCGCAGCGGAACGCGGCTCTCGCCGCCGCTGCCGCCAGCCCGGGCCTGCGGGGGTTCGAAGCAGAGGGACAGCTTCGCCCCGAGATCCCCGCCGCCCCAGCCGCCCTTGTCCCGGGCGCTCTCGGGGCCGCTCCCCGTGGAGGGCTGGAATCCCGAGAAGTCCTGCCAGTCCCCNGCTCGGCGGGCGGGGCCGGGCCGGGCAGACACAGGGCCCGGCTGTGCGGGGGGAGCCGGGCCGGGCCTCGCAGCGCCAGCAGGGCTGTGCCAGCGGGGCCCGTTCGCACACAGCACTGGCAGATGGGTGTCTGTACTGACACACATGCCCGCTCCGAGCAGGGGCAGCTCACAAGGCACAGGGGGGAAGCATGGAATAGTTCGGGTGGGAAGAGGCCTTAAAAAGATCACCTACTACCAACGCCCCTGCCATGGAAGGGCAGTAGTAATTGAAGTAGTTTCATTGTAAGCTGCTGCGTGGCTTTCTCCCTGTCATTTTTGCCTTCATTCAGCCACCTAATACTTGGGAAACTAAGCTTTGGAGATACTTGGTTCTTACCAGCATTGCCACTCCCGTGCCCTTCGTTTGCCAGCTTTATGTTGTACGCTTATGCACAATAGCTTATGATGGGCTTTTTTTATCTAGGTTTTTTGTTTTGTTTTGTTTTTTTAGCCGCTATAAACTTTTGATATCCAAACATACATACATACCAGGAATTTTTTCTGGCTAACTTCCTGAAGTTGGTTTGAGCCTCTTTGAAGTTTCTTTTTGTACTTTCTACTTGATGTTTGGAAAGAAACACAGCAAGGAGCAAATGCGTTCCTTGTTAAGCATCTGTATGCTACTGAGGTGATTTAGAGGATTTGTGTTCTATCCTACTCAGCTATAGCTTTTTCAAGCTGACAAACCCTGGTGGGCAGAGGCATTCCAGATATGATCCTTTCAGCGTGAGTAAGACAAAGGAGACCAGGACTACTTTGAGTGTTCAAATGTGCATGCACCATTATTTTATACATTGGTTCAGTGATGTTTTCAGTTTTATTCTGATGAAAAATAAAAATGTTTGCAGAGTTTTAATATGCTCCTCTAGAGCACATGTGTCTTCCACAGCCTTAGTCTTGGGAAGGAGCAAAAATGCTGAATCAGATAACTAGGGAAGGAGAGGAAATTCAACATATGTAAAGGGATGCACATAAACACCGATCTGTCCTAGCCAAAGTAAATTATGGGCTTTGCAGTAACTGTTAGTACTTGGGCATTTTGGATTATTGCGGCTAGCACTGCAAGAACATTGACACAGTGTGAATAGCAATCCAAACAGTAAATACCATGCTAAATCCACATGTTCGAACAATGTGGACATTTTCAGTTCCCTTATCCTTCATCTTAAGAGGATGTACAGGGAAGTACATGAATGAGGAGTACAAGGAATGGCAAGGTTGGCCATAAGGTATGGAACTGCTCCCAAAGAATGGTATATTGGGCTTTTCAAAAAAAAATGGAGACAAGATATAGGTCTCTAAATTAATGGGTGTCATATAGATAATGATTTACTGCTGATTTGAATGCAGTGTCAGGGATATTAAACGAAACCATTAGGAGGATGGTTTCGAAGAAAGAAAAGAAAGCAGTTGTTTACAAAGCATGTAAGTCAAGCTGAAAACCACCTTGCCTCAGGTACCATAACTGTACATCAAGTCCATTAACTTACAAATTACTAGAAGAAAAGACATTATAGGCTAATAGATAAATAAATGATCTGTGGCTCGGGAAGTCCATGAAGTACAACTTGTGATTCCACACACTTTTTATAGGACCTTGTATCAGAGTCTCGTATGATTAAGCACAGCTTTCTGACAGGTATGACTAGACCACATGCCCTCCATGGCAGGGCAAAGGCCTAACTTTGCATTTGAGATATTCATCTTGATTGAATGCTGAAAGTATTCCACAAAGCTCTCCAGTGTTAAAATTCTTTAGTATAATATGCAGAACTTTCTGTAACTGCAAACTGTTCTTTACCCACAGTGTGTTCTGAGCTGTTCCAATCTCAGGTCAGCACGACAATAAAATGAATTCCTACCCACCATAATATCAATCTGTAAACTTAAAAAATGTTCCAAGGACTAGTGTATGGAAGTAATAAATGTGAACATTTAGGAAAATACGCATTGATAGGTTTAAAATTTTTTTATTGTGCTGCCAAGAGCCAAATTACAAGAAACCGCCTTACAGTTAAAAAAGTAAACAAGCAATCTGCTGAACCGCAGTGCACTCCGAGTGCCACATATGCATCTATTTTTCAGAAAATTATATCTGCATTTCTCTTACAAGAGCACAACAGGAACCAAAGTAAAAGAGTGTAATGGATACAGCACATAGGATAAATCATATCTTTAAAATAATAATAATAAAATAATAATAATAAAAAACATTTTACACCATGTCCTATATCCTGCTAATATTTTCAGAATATGGCCTTGATTGTAAAACAAAAGCAAGCATTTACAATTTCTGGATAAAGACTGCTTACTCTTATGCAAGGAATGAATGTTTTGTCTTGACAAAATCTCTGCAGTAACTGGACAGAAACATCTCTGTTTCAATATCAGATTGAGTACAAAACACTGGGGAGACTACATTTTTTCTTACTGGTGGTTGGAAACTGAAGTTATATAAGCAGAAAAAATGTTGACCCTTAATGATACACCTATTTTTTTCTTTGATGCAAACAGCTAGAACACCTTTTTGATATTCTAAAACAAAAAAAAATGGTTAATCTTCAGATTAATAAATTAGGTCATTATAATAATAAATTAGGTTTTTTTTTTCAGTTTTAAAGTTCAGCAACCTCTGACCAAGTATTTAGAACAATACTTGAGAGTTCCTTTACAAAAAATACATTTTCTTTTCACATTAAGCATACTGGGTATCTGTGTCTCTTATGAGAAGCATTTGTAAAAGAAAAAAGGCAATGCACAAATGGGTAATTAGTATAAAAGTGCCAAGACCTGTTTGGAAAGTAACATTGTATTATACAGTCAGAGTTATAAATGAGGCAAGCTACAACAAACTTCCAGCTTAATGTGGACAATATTCCAGTAGTTGTTTCAAACAATTGTTTGAAAAAAAAAAAAAAGAAAGAAAAAACCCCCCAAAATCCAGGAGCTGATGGTGTTAATTTATGGAGTTGATTAGTGCTGCATGTATATTGTCATCAGTGTCTCTAGCCAATGCATTCATTAAAAAGCCTTTTTAAGGCTAAGCAGGAAAAGAAAAATAAGAAACACCCTGAAATGTAGCAAGTAGCAAGAGCAACGCTCACACATATAACCGTGCACATACTGTACACACGCCAACACAAGAGTGCACACACACACACGCGCACACACACACACAAACACTTTCAAATCAAATCAAATCAAACTGTAGGTAGAATGAGATGCTCTTTTCTTGTCTTTCCTAAACTCACAAGCGATTAAGCCTTGATATGGAATGCCTGTTATCTGTTTCTGCTCTGGGTAAAATCTCTCTCAGATAAAAATACATTCAACAAGGAAAAAAAAATAGAAAAAATATATACTGTATACATAGTATTTTATATATACAGTATATATATGTATAGTGTATATACACATGCACGTATATATACATATGTATACATACATGCATTTGTATATACATATATATACACAAACATACAAATACTTTTTGTTGTTTTTAGCATAATTATATTTACATAAATATTCCTATAATGCTAAAGTTTAAAGAAGCATGATCTCCTTTTTTTCTGAGCTTCAAAAAAGGTGCTTGAGTAATATACAATTAAAATTAAGCAGCTTCCTAGCATGGAAGTAGTTTCTAAATCTGCATACCAGTAAATAAGAACATCAACAGGAAAAAAAACAACAACCTTAAAACAGTCTCTTTTTTACTCTCC
This sequence comes from Pachyramphus minor, assembly GCA_013397135.1. Taxonomy (NCBI): domain Eukaryota; kingdom Metazoa; phylum Chordata; class Aves; order Passeriformes; family Tyrannidae; genus Pachyramphus; species Pachyramphus minor. The sequence goes on from VYXB01010422.1 coordinate 1,507,205, forward strand.
TGTAAGCAAGAGCTTTGTCCAACAAAAATATTTTTCCTTCTCCTGTATGAACAACCAGAGATTGATATAAAATAACAAAACAAAACTACAACAGACAAAACAAACAAACAAAAGCCCCTGGAACTGCATGGTGTTCTTGACTTTTCCTTCCTTCCTTCAATACTGCTGTCAAAAGATCCAGTGCTCATATCAGGAATTACTTAGGCCTCAGTCATTTGCTAACTCTGCTGAAGTCTGGCTAATCTAGCCAATCAGCTCTGAAGAAAACGAAAATAAAAACAAAAAGCAGCACAAGGTATAATTTTATACATCCTTAATAAACCCACCCTTTATTTTCTGCTATAATCTTTTCCTTGCTATTTCATTAACTACTGCAGTTTCTCATCATATAGAAAAATATTTGCAGCTACACCACACGTGTGATGTGACAAATTCTGTTCTAGGAGTATATTACTGTAGCAACAGCTGGAAAAAAAAAATCAGACCTTTTCATATTTTTTTCATCTGGGGTTAGGCTTTGGGTGCAATAGATGCAATTTCAGAACAACAAGGAAAACCACTATCCTGCTGCACGGCATTTCTTTTTCTTTTCCAGCCAAGCATGACCAGCTTCTCTTCTATGAAGCTTCCTTTTACCACATTGCCTATCCCTAGCCCCTGATTCCCCCTCCCAAAAAACCTCTATAGCTATGTTACAAGCAAATACATCTTAAGAAGTTTTAAAACTTTGGTTCTAAGAAAACACTTGGTCAGTTATCTCAAGGAAAAGTGGGAATGCTTTTTCTGGCACATTGCAGGAGTCAGAGCTCATCCCAGTAAGGTCTTAGAGCTGTACATGTAGTCACAAATCCAATACAATCCACTAAGCAAGTGCACAATTCTAGTTTTATTTTAATAGCAGGCTGTCTCTCTCTCTCTCTTCTCTCTTTCTTAATCCTTGGTAAGGGTGCAATTCTTCAAACTGTTTGATAGAAATTATCTGCCTGTAGGTTGTTCTGTTTCTGCATGCTGTAAAATCCACTGTATCTTGAATCTGGGTCTGCAATTCTTAGCATCCTCTGAGAACTGTCCACCTGGACCATGGTACCTTTCTTGCAGTCCACATACACCAGTTGATTGTTTAGGCAAGAAGGCTGTTAAAAGAGAAAGGAAATACTGAGTAAGTTAAACAACTTTTGTAGTCCACACATAATTAAAAAGTTCTTTTCATTCAAGTGCATGAGCCCAAAACAAAATAAAGCTGGCAATGAAAGAGTCTAGACTTTTGCCAAAGTTGGTAAACGCTTATGCCAGGCACCATAGCAGACCAACACTCTCCTTAGAATCATCATTTTTTATCTTCTGAATGGAGCTCTGGTATTCTCATATCCCAGCTGGGCTGGTTAAACTGTTCTCTGTTAATCTAGCACCATGCAATCTTGTTGCCACAGATGTGCAGGAGCTTGTTTCTAAGACTTTAACAGCACCTTTACTGCTGAACATTTAGAACAATGTTTTGTGCCTGGTTTCCAAAAAGTACGAAAGTCTGGAAACAGACAGAAACACAGCACCTTTGTTGGAGCTTTGTAGCAGGACACAGGAATCCACTGCTTTTTCTGATTGATGAGCAGGAGGATGATGATCAGTAACAGCGCTATCATGATTGGAATTGTCACCAAGGCAACAGAGCTGACTGAAGCATCCTCACTGGGGTGTGGCCCACTGCCACTTCGGTACTCTCCCTGGAGATGGTTCATATCTGGAAGGCAAGTGTGAGCATTTGTTAGTGATTACAAATGGGCCTCAGCCATATGAAGGATGTAATTCTAAAAGTCCCAGTAATACGTCTTGCCACTCATATGAATATGGACTTTCTCTCCTGAAGTGTCAGCTTATTGATATAAAATAGAACAACCAAAAGTTAGTATCTTGTATAGTGACTATATTAGGCAGGAAAAGGCCATCAAAAAGAGAGGAAATAGCAGGAATATAAAGGACAATAACGAACAAGTCTGACAAAAACCTTTTAGCTCAGTTGTGTTTGCATCATCTTATCTGATCACAACCAAATTCCCACTTATTAAAAAAAAAAAAAATCAGACTGTGTTCCATGCTGATGGAAGTATTTTATTTTTTTTTTTTAACTTTTAAAACTGGTAGGACAATTATAATGTATTTGCTCTCTCATCCATTGTGACCATATTACAATACTTGCACCACTCAGTCTGTGAAAATAGACTGCTGGCAGTCTACTTAGAATGTAGGAAGTTTTGCATGTAATTGCAAAGAATGGTAATTTTCAATGACTTGTAAAAAATTCCCCACTTTGCAGTGTGTGTTTATAATCCCTAGCCCGGATAGTTACAACCCAGCTACTAATGCCTGTGAGAAATGAAAATGCTGTAACTATACTAGCAGTTATGTTTCATGCATCCTTTCTTCAAACAATAGTGTGTTATGAGATCATCCTCAGATTTTAAAAAAAATATATACAAGCTTAGGTTGTCCTTCAATTAGAAAAGGTTAAAGACAGTGCCATAGAGTGTTTCCTCTTCCCTGGAATAATGATTGCAGCACAGTTTTAAACAAAAGATACATTTACATCCTTAGATAACTTTATTAGTTCTGTCTCATTATACCTGAGATGGGGTTTTTTTAAGCTCTGACATTTGCCTATGATACATGTTAAGCTATGGTACATGTTTTCCATCTTTGTTTATCAATAGAAGAAAATAAAATTAAGGTCTATCAACTCCAATGGTCTTCTCTCTAGTTTTTGAATCAGAAAAGACATTGCAGAATTTATTCTCATTCACCATTTTGTCGTAATCTTAATTTTATAGAACTCCATCATGCTAACACAGATGTTTCTTCCATGGAGAAGATGGAATGATAATGAGACCAAATTGCATAAATGTCATTTAATAGACTGACTCATCTTTACTCAAAGCAAAATGCATGTGAGAGTTATGCACTGAAGAATATTCTCAGATAACCACCTTTTCAAAGCATTATATAGATGCTACCTGAATAGAACAAACAGATAGATGCATTAAACGTGGGGAATAAACAGGCCTATGTTATCCCAGTTTGTGTCAGATCTTACCTCTGTGAATGTGGATTATGTCATTTTCACTTGGTGTTGGCCAGTTTGGTACTTCTAATTCAATGTCTCCTCGATGATTTGTCTTCTCAATGGGAATGTTAGTGGGTTCAGGTACATACATCTCTGTGAAATGAGAAATGTGTTTCACAAATTATAGGCTGCTTACCTTCTCAGTGCTGCTCTTAATTCAGGAAATACACTAAGCCATCTGCAGTGCTTTGTCCTATGAATTCTTTTATTTGTTTCAGAATTTTCATCATTAGTCTGGGATTTTGTTTAAAATTTGTTTCATAATGTATACAGGATACATGCCTACTGCCATTATCATTATCCTAATGTCAGTGGGATGAGGGAGTGGTGTGGACAAATTTGCTTTTGAAAATACTATTTCAGAATACATGCCTTACTACAGGATTGTTCTTCTGTGGTATCAAATAAAAAAAGAAAAAAGAAAAAAAAAAGAAAAAACGAAGGGAAGGCTACATCTTCCCAGCTGATATGTAAACAGTGTGCTGGTTTCTTTGCCTTCCTTTATTTGCAATTCTCAAAGGAGGGGAATTGCAAGATGTGGTACTGCTGAATCTCTGCAGTTGTCCTGTTAGAGATAGTTACCAGCTGACTAAGATGAGCAAACTTCTGCAGAAGCATGTCAGACTTACATTAAAAAGCAGTTGCAATTCTTATGTCCCTTGTGCCCATCGCCAAGACAATTTCATACTGCTTTTAAGCCAACTTAAAGGGATATATAAAGCAATGAGGTATTTGAAAAGTAAAGAAGAGATTCAGAAGACAGAAATATTAATCGCTGTGACATAATCTGCAGAGATGTAAGAATATTAATTTTCCCAATTCATTGACATATTTCCATAACCTTGTGAAAGGACAAACCAGGGGCAAGCAACTAATTTTTGAGTTCACAGTTCTCAGAATAAGTGAAATTCAAACTATGTCTTTGCACAATGTGCCTATCTGTTAAGAATATTAATTTTCCTGAAGTCTAAAACTCTGTTGTCTTTGTGGCGCTGTTCAAACATGGACTGACATTCAAAACACAATTAAAAAACGCCTTATTATTGGTCCTGGTAAACCAGTAGCACAGTAAACTGGGTTGTCTCATCACATTACCTGGACACATGGGACAGCAGCTTCCCTCCACATTGATGGGTTCAGCACAAGGGAGAGGTGGGCAGCTGACAGTGGAGCAGAGAGTCTGACCCTGCAAGCAGTAGCAGTGTGTGCAGCTGTCAATGTCCCAGCGTTCCTCATCTGCGTATGTTTTTCCACTGAAGTGGCAGACAACTTTCTTTGGAACTGCATCTTCTGTTGAAGGAAAACAGTGGTGTGATAGTGCAGTAAAGGCCAATTACACAAAAATATGATTTCTTCCCTAAACACAGAAGTGAAACAATTGCTACAAAGAAATCCCAACTGTAATTAAAAGACCCTCTCTGCACCTTCCAGAAAACCTTTGTTAAAAAGATGTCATTTCTGCTTCTTTATGAAGTATATAATTAGCCTGGGCTGCTTCTCCTCATTTTCTTAATGCAAGAGGCTAAAGGAAAGATGACTGGGACAAGAAATGATAATATAAAAAACGCTGTGAAAATGAAGAAAAACTGATTCTTTTATGGTTTACTATTTGAGACTGCCAACTACTCCTCTTCCTCCTTCTTTCCTAGAAAATCCTGTTAAACTAAGAAAAAACCTCCTAACTACCTAAATTTCTATAGCAAGGTTCAAGAAAGATGAAGCTGGTCTAGAATACTTAAAAAACTCAGATTAGGCAGGATGCCAAGAAGAATGAAGCAACTTGCAGATGAAATAACTAGAATTGCTTACACCATGTTGCATCCTATGCAAGCCTTTTAGGTGGTCTGCAGTATACCTTCTATTTCACTGCGAAAGTAGTAATGAATTGCTTAGCCCAGGAAGTTTTTTGTTGCTGTAGCACTTTATAGATAATCAAAATAAAACCACAAAGCGGAAGCTCCAAAAGCCAAGCAGCACCTCATTTTCATCTCAGCTTCTTACTACCTTTATTTCTTAGAGGCAAAAATTACTATGATGAAACCTGCTGATGACATGAATTTGCACATTAAACATATGCAGGATGTTACAGAATGAATCACAAACTTCTTAAACCCTCAGATAAATTCTGGTTTAACACAGATTACATATTTAAATATGTCAGTCCTTATTAAATATGTTGGCCATTAGTAAAGGTTTTAATTAGTGACAACATAATAGACTGACATAATCTGGAATAACAAGGTTAGCAGTCAGCAGACCAATGCAACAGATCTGGACAGAATACATTCAAATGCAAAAGAAGATGATACTAATAATAGTAGAATTATCTTAAAAGAACAAAGAGTTCCAGAGATCCTTGGTATGGGTATCCCATGGCTTTCGTGGCTGTAAGTATGGGTCCCACCTCCCCAAGTAGAAGATTTTATAAGTAAATGTTGGGTGCATATGGGAAAGGAAAAGTGGGAGTAAAAGGTGCAGAAAGCTCATTAGGTTTTTACCCAGAGGATGTGTTGTACCTTTAAACCTCAAGAGGAAATTTTTAAGTCCTAATAAAGTATTGCCCTGGGTGTATCTCCTGTTTTGGTGTCCATCCCTATGCAAGTATAAACAAGGATGAAGACCACAACATCAACAGGTGCTCAAGGACACTGGAAAAGAGAGTTGCAGTAAGAAACCAACATACAAAACTGCAGTTCAGAATACTGTGTCTAGCTCTACCTGCTTCTCTCAAATTTCCTCTAGCTGTACTAGAAAATCAGTCTCATCTGGTAAACAAACACTCATTGCTCTGTTTTCTCCAGAAGACTGATCTTGTCTTTAATCAAATAGATACACCCCTTTATCCTCTCTAAACTAGGAGGTTATCTTTTCAAATTAATCTTTCTTTGTAAGAAAAAGAAGAATGTTAAATACACAGGATGAATTTGAATATTCAAACAACAAGGCCCGTAAACTTTTGAATTTGAATTTACTGGATCCACAAAGAAGCAGAATAAAATACAGTGCTAAAAGTCTGCATAATTTTTGAAATTCCAATAAATGAAGAAGGCCTGTTTCCACAGTTTGCCTATGCCCAGGCAAGTGATTGACTCACAACCCCTGGGGGTACTTAGAAGATGTATAGACACAGGACTTGGGGATGTGACCTAGTGGCAGCCTTGGAAGTGCTGGGTTAACTGTTGGACTCGATCTTGAAAGTATTTTCTGACCTAAATGATTTTATGATTCTAAACATTTTATCAACTATTACATGAAAATAGTGAGGAAGAATCTGTACAAAGATGTGCTTCACAGTTCTCAAGAAATGAAGAGTAGACCAGTAAGAACCAGGAGGACAAAAATTAGGTGCACAACATGACTAATCTTACATGCAAGAGTATATAGTTCATAGAAACCATAAAGAAGGTTAGAGTTCCCATGACTTTCAGGTATTTAGACCACAAAATGTAGTACAACTTGGATTAATAAAATGTATCATCATTGAAAATCTTCATATCTGAACATTAATTAAAATCTGGCTTCTGTATTTTGTATTGCTGATTAGTTGCTACTGAAAAAAATTATTTAGCTTTTATAGCTCACACATTTAAGTATTTGTAGTATTATGCAACCATTTAAAGTCAATTAATTAAAGCCATATCTACATGTTGTGTGTATATATTTGCAAACTTGACATGTAAGGTGTAGGCAAAAAGTTTTAGAGGTTTCATTTTTGTGGTTCACGGCACTAGTCCCTTCCTCATCCAAAGCACTATATAGTACTAAGACTCATGTTCTGACTACTGGTTTGATTGCCCAACTCTGCATACATTCTGTGTTTTTTAAATGTTAAAATGGTTTCTGAATTAAAATTTATTTTTATGGTCAAAGTCACTGGAAGAAAAGCCTACAGAAAGTCAATTGTCAAAGAAATTCTAAATTCTCCCCATTTTTTATGCAAAACATGAGAAGAAACAGTGATAGGATAACACAGAACTTTGCCCTCAAAATGTCCTCATCAGGAATCTAAGTATGGTTCCAAAGGCAACTGAAAATTGGATATTTTGTAACTTTTTCAGACATTCTTTCATGGAATTCCTTGTACATCATATAAAACTGTATCATCTATTATGAAAGATAGTTTATCTGCAATGAATTAAAGATTTCAACAGTTGTATCAATGGTACATATCTGAAAGTACTTCACAACCTTTCTGACATTTCCAAAGGAGAATCGTATTGTTTATAGATGGGCAAGTTGATTCACATGTTCAATTAAATATTTAAAGTCTGTCAATTTTACTATATTCCTTTTTATGGAACTCTGGCCTACTGTATCTCCACCTGCTGCTTTTGGAAATGAAGTTAAGTAAGCTCTGAATGCTTTTCAACAATGCTGCGAAGACTTAATTTCAGTAAGTACATTATCCAATTTTTCTCTATTAGAAGCTTCCATTCTACAGTCTTTGTACTTACTGTGAACTCACAAAAAAAGTAATCTTTAAATAAGTAGTCCTATTCAACATACAATGAAAAAGTGATCAGCAATATCAAATTTTGCAACTTTAAAAATGCCTGGCCATTTTCACTATCTGCAGCACCCACTATTTACTTCAGCTCTAAATCCAAAACCAGTGCATGGCCCTTAATTCTTTATGCATTTTTAGTACTTAAAAATATATACTTTTTCCCTATTTTTTTTCTCAAAGATATTATCATTAATGAACATCTATTTTTTCGCAGTATTTCAATTTAGATGCCTTATTAACAGTTCAACATTCTGTGGAATTTCATAATGCTTCAGCTTATCTTCTGCAGTCATAATTAATGTTTTCCTCATATTATCGCACAAATCTTGACATAACATATATGTTACCTTCCTTTAAATAAAATAACTTTTGTGTAATGTCTTCATTTAATAAGATGTATTACTAAGATTTCAGGAGTATGTCCTCTCAAATCTGTAGGCAAATTACATGTATATCTCCATGCACTTCTACCTAAAAAACCACAAATCATGATCATCCAAGCTCCTTACGCAGATTTCACTCTCCAGTTCAACTGAAGGCACAAACTACATCTCCCCAAACCAGGGGAAACGTATTTCAATTTGGAAATAAAACCTCTTTCTTACTCCTGAGAAGGGAACAGCAAGGTAACTATTTTTATTTGCTCACCGATACAGTAAGGACAACATTGTCCCTTTCTCAAAACAGGTCTCTCACAGGATACCGGTGGGCAAGACTCAGAGTAGCATCTAATCACACCATCCATGCAAATGCAGCTAGTGCAGACATTGGGCTTCCAGGATTCAGCTGTCAGAAAAATATCTCCTTCATCATTTTTGCAGTAACTGGGCATGCTCTCATTGCTTGATGAGGAGGGCTGAAGAGGTTCATCTGTAAATATAAACAGATTAAGTTATTTAACTTAGATTGGCTAACAACCTTCTCTCAAAGTTCCTTAACAAAGATTTCACTCTCTAAGAACACAATGGAACACATTGGCTCACTATTTCAGTGAAACTAGGGCAGAGCCTCATGTCTTTTCACTCTTACATGTGATGAAGACCTCATGATGTGCATAATATGTAGACCTTTATTAAGTTTCCAAAACAAAAAAAAAAAAACAAAACCCACCCAAAACCCCAAACCAAAACACATTGAAAAAAGGACAGCAAAGTGAAAAATAATCACCATCAGAATCAGCACCTCAAAAAGCCACTCTGAATGCTCTGAATTGCAAGGTATGTAGGAATTAATCTTAAACAAGAGAGATTAAATTTTAAATCTAAAACTTGAATCCCAGCTTCTACCATGGCAGTCCAAACCTTAGAATGATGCAAAGTGAAAAGCTATTGTGCTGCTGTCACCTTCACTAGTGGACTTAGATGAATTAATTATAAGCTGTTGAGAAACAAATAGAATGTGATCAGACTGCAGCTTGATGCCAATGGGTTTCCTTTAATTGTCATTCCCATCCATGGAGGAGACATAATTCTGCAATTAAGCTGTATCTTAACAGACATTACAGATCGAGAAATAGGACTGGATGTACAGATAAAGTATAAGAAAAGGAGTAGAAAAGAAAGAATTCATAAGAGCATTCAGATCAGGTTCTCAAGCTAACTGCATTAATCTATGAGACTAAGCTCATTATATAGCCAGTGAGGAAAGATCAACTCCTTCAAAACAGTACTTTCAAGTTAAGTAAATATTCGTTGTTATTAATAATGAGAAAAATGGAAGACAGCAGAACTGGCTGAAAATATTTTGTCAGAAAAAACACTCCACACCCAAAACAACACTCTGTAGCAAAACCTAACTTTTCTTTTTTCTTAAAGTATGCCTTTTAGATTTTGGTTTTAATAAAGACATATTTTCTCAGTGACTTTACACACAATCCACAGGTTTGTAGTAAATTTCCACTGCAATAAACTCCCCCATTTGTTATGTAAAATAGGAATTCATGTTCATTTATAATCAAATATCATTCCTTGGGGGAAAGCAAATCCTGTTATCTTCTTTACACTGTGAGGCAGTCTAAGAGGAATCTGGCACACCTGCCGGGCTGGAATGCTTTGATATTATTCAGCTGACTTCAAGTCACTCTCAAATCATACCATGTGAAGGTAAAAGCAAACAGAAGTATTTCTGAGACCAAATCCCAAATAGACAAGATAGTAATAAAGAGGTTTATAAAAACCAAGGCATGTAGAAAGGAAAAGAAACAAGCCTGTATCTACCTAACACTTGGACTGCTTTCAAAGTTTCTCTAATCCTGCATGTCTCCATAAATGAGTGCATGTTTCCAGCGCATATTTCATAAGCCTTTTAACTAAGGATTCTGGTTCTCATACAACCCTTACATTATTAGATTGCCTTAAAAGACATTCAAAGTTCAGGGCCACAGCTCCTCTTTACACTTAGGATCTCCCTTTCATACAGTCAGGTTTGGCATTTGAATCAGAGGCCTGCAGGCTCTCACTCCTCACTACTTAAAAACAAAGGCACCTCAACAACCACCTGTGCATGTACAGAAACATTCTCATACTGAAACATCATATTCTCAGATCAAGGAAGGGCTCTGATGAAAGCCTGTTGTCAGCACATACCCGGGCACTGTGGACAGCAGGAGTCCTGTGTGCGGGTGGGGTTTTGACAAAGAAGAGGTGGACAGACTTCAGTCTCACACAGGACACGTCCACTGTGGCATGTACATTGTGTGCAAGAATCGATGTTCCATGTCTCTCCTTCTACAAAGTACTCCCCACCAGGAGCATGACAGATCGATGGACTGGTGAGCTCTGGCTTTTGCACGATTATTTCATCTGGGAAAAACATAATTGGAAGACAAGCAAAATCAACTGTGACTCTAATAATTAACAACTGTACCCAAGATTAAGAATTTCTATTATTGTTGAAATTATATTTCAATAATTTTATTATTGAAGATACATAACAGAACCAGATATAGGTTATTCTTGATGAAGCTCTTTTGACTTTATGTCACCTGCATCTCATGGAAAATGGGAAAAAGATAAATAAGAAAGAATCATTCTGAAAAAGGACCTGTTAATATAAATCAGATGTAACTTCAAGCATATTTTGCATTTCAGAAAAAATCAAACCAACCTGTGATGTAGGAATTCCAAGAGGTAACTGTAAAAATTCTACTCATCAGACAGTTTCTTAACTCTAAATGTTAGCATCAGTGGAATTTCTGAAAGGATGACTAAGTATGCTTCTCCTCTGGGATTTAGGAAGTCCAGGTTCAAGTTAAGTTTCCCAACAGATATGTATCTCTATCATTTGATACTACATTAAAAAAAGCAACCAAACAAACCAACCACCCCACAATCCCACACAAACAAATAAAAAAACCCCCAACCCACCAGAAAAGAAAAACACAGAATCCCCCATCCAGCGCCCTAAAAACATATAAGCACTTAACACTGGTGGAAGTGCTTCATCAGTGTTGCATAAAAAAGAAAAAAAAAAACAAAAAGGAAAAAATAGAAATCTGCCATCTTTGAAAACTGGACCCAAGGAGATGTGTAGACTCATATTTTCAGTGACTGTATCTTACCAAATGACTTTACTTCCTTTTCAAACAATTAATTACATTACCTCTGCAGCCCTGGCTAAAAGACTCACCCCAGCAGTTTAGAGAACAGATTTATCTTCCTTCACGTTAAGAAAGGAACTGAAACTGTTTCCCTTGTTCAGCATGGGGGTCCTCCAGCCTCTGGGACATTAAAAATGGGGGAACTCTCTTTACCTACTGGTGTATTGAAATGAATAAAAGAATCCTATCCTGCACCTTGAGGGTGTTTAAGCACTTCTCATCAAGAAAAGGTTACGCCACAAACAGCATGTTTATAACCTGCTTAAAACGCTTTGAAGACTACCCCACGTAAGGTGCAGTAAGGGCAGTAATAGTTGCCTGCTTACTATGCTAATTTGGACCTGGAATAAGTCCACCAGCTTTTTCTATGCACTGTGTATAGATATCAAGATGCCTCATACAGCATGTTTTATTCAGCTGCAGAAGCCATGAGTTTGAAAGCTACAAGCTGCCAAGTGAAGCTTCAGGCTTATAAGTGATGTTCTTCAGCCTGAATTCAACCCATTTAACATTGGACAGCTAAATTAGGTGCCTCTGTTAAGAACTGCACATCACATTTCCTGTGCTATGAATGGAGGTGAAGAGAAAGTGACTTCTCTAACTATGCTACATCTTTAAACCACTTTCAGAAGGTCTGCCCCTCTCTCCTAATTAATTATAATGATGCCTAATGTGAACATCATCCTAATCCAAATATCTTGGTTAAGGAGAGAAAAATTAAATGGACAGCAGCTCCTCTAGTTGTTTAGGCAAGCCAAAGCCCACAAAGTATTCGTGGCTTCTCTTTAGCACTGTCGTACTTGTCTGGAGAATGGCTTTTGTGACCTTTGCTCTCTGACGCTGCCACGTGGAAGACACACAACTTACTTGTTCTCATTTCTGGAGAATGATCAGTAGAACTCAAGGAAGCTGACTCTGGCTGATCTTATTTTATTCACAAAGTACTCATGCTTTTCTTTCAGGGAATTATTTTAACATCTTTCACTCATTTGTTTATGCTATGCTTTTTCAGTTGCTTACATTTATGAACCATGTATCTGATTCAGCAGCATTTACCTGAAATGAGATTGCTAGTCTGCTGCCTTGTCACGGTTTGATTTTTATTTCAGCTGGAACAATATATTACATTTTATGCATGGCAAAGGCAATGCTAATTTTTTTCTGGACATTTTATGAGTCATCTGCTTTGCATTTAGTTCTCTGCAAAGTCACAGGCCTGTTTTGCTACAGCTCATATACTGTTCTTTACCAAAGAAGCAAAACCAGATATTACCGCTGTATGCATGGTATTGCCTACAGCCTCCTTAGCAGACCTGATAATGAAATATCACTGCAACTGAATTGCTACAAATTTCCAACTACTATTGCAAATTTACTACTACTAATCTGAAGGAGCAACTAGTCAACAACAAATACACACTTTCTGCATAGTATGGTTCTTCAAAACATTAGCAATTAATGGCTTTCTAAATCTTACAGGAAACCTGGAGCTTTTCACAAGCATTGTGATGAACCATTTAAACCTCTTAATTTATAGAAACATGGTTATAAGGAGCATTGTAGCAGTTAAGGTATTTCTTGCTCTTTTGAAAACTAATTAAATATGGAATTGAATGTAACCACTTATTTTCAGGCTGAAAAATTACCTCTGAGAGCTGCCCCTACCCTTTTGATAGGTTGAAAGTGCAATTCAAAACTCAGTACATGAGGACTGCTAATTATTACAATATCCTTATGGCAAACACATTTGAGTGACATGCTCACAGTTTCACAATTCCAAACTGCATTTCTGTCTATTAAAATCCATGAAATTTATTTAACATCATCAGTGCGGAATCAATACATTGCAAAATAAAATTGGAATTACATTTCTAACAAATATAAGACCTCAGTGGGGGAAACAAAACCACACTGATTTGGCCTTATTCATACACTTAAATGTGCAATCGCTTTAAAATGCTATGTCTGCCCTAGCACTGTAAGAGTTTACACCAAGTATGACTTTGCTAACACAGAAGCTAGGTGACCAGTGTCTTGAAGCAGGAACAATGTCAGACAGAGAAACCTATGCTGATACTCTCTCTCAAACGAATGGACACTGCTGGGTAAGCAACTGCTCTTTTACAAAAGAGACCAACATCACAACATTAAAATTTTGAATCTTGAGTTTATCTAATGCAAGAACTGACATGCTAACCTGTCCCCATCCATATGAAATATACCATCCCCTAAAATATTACACAAATCATTGTGAAAAGGCTGAAAGAGAGACAAACCTTTGAAGTCATGCATCTCTCTGGGGACTATATTCTTCCAGTTACCACAAGGTGTGAACTGGATTGGAGATCACCATTTGTCTAAGCAATCTAAAGGTTATCTTAAGTCGTCGGGAGAATGTGCTCTTCTCTATCACTTTCAGAAAGTGGATCTGGCTATTTATTTTGCCCTTAGGGTTTCCTGTCCTTTACAAAGAATGTGAAACAATTCATAATTGCTTATATTCTCCCAGTGCTGTCTTACTGTTTTGCTATTCATAAAAGTTTCATGAGCCTCAATTGTTCCTACCCGTAACATGACTTCCAATAAAACGACAGACAATATCACTGTATTACAAATTAATCTATTTAGCACATAAAATACTGCAGAAATAGTTCTGAAAACAGAGACCATTAATCTTACACTCTACCCACACATTTTCATAGATGTTTTTCATATTAACACTTACTAAAATTGTATTGGAATGCAACATGAACTGTACTTGGCCTTCCCACTGAAAGCATTGAAATAACGTACAGGAGCCTTCCGTCAGAACACAGAATCATAATGTTCAATTACTTAAGACACCTGTTTGTGTACACCTTTGAGGGGTTGTGAAACATAGATCAGCAGATAAATTTTAATAAAACTCCACTTTAAAATAAAAAAAAAAGAAAATGTAATGGCTTATTACATTTTTATTACATTTATTACATTATTTGCTATCATAGATAACAGACTAGAAACTTTTACTAGTTTAAAGATTCCAATGTGTCAAAGATTAACAAGTTAGGACCCACAACATACATATGCTTAAAATTTTTAAATTCTGTTTTTCACACCTGAGATCTTAATGACAGCAAGTTATATTTGGGCATAGAAACCTTCACCCGTACCTATTACTGAATGATGCATGAGATTATTTTCATGTATTAAGAAACAGAACACATGTGAAATGAAACTTGATCACAAAGGATTAAAGGAAATCATGTTACCTGGACATGATGGACAACACTGCCCTGGATGTATGGTGGGGTTGCCACAGTTAGGAACGGGGCACGTGATCAAGGCACACATTTCCCGTCCATTGTGACAGTAACATTCCCTGCAGCCATCGTGCCAGCTCTCCTCATTCTCATGTCGGCGCCCATCCATCGACAGGCAAGATCCTGTTTTAACAGGAGGCATGAGAGAAGCCGTTGCCTCTGCACAAAATCAAAGAAAAATGAGGTGTCCTGATAAGCATCTGTTGCTTAGGAAGAAACACACCAATTTCATGCCTGGATTGCATGTATTTTTAAAGCGTATATAAGACCAAGTTCTGTCATTTACACTTAGAAATAAAGTAACAACACACAGGAAACAATTAAAAGGTATAGTGAAGGGGATGATAGGGTATCGTTGAATTTATTTCCTTTGAAAATATAATGAATTTCTGTTGAACCTATACTATTTTTTAATCACCCAGAAATGCAGTACTGTCTAAATAACATAAGAAAAAAAGAGAAATGCAATAGAGAGAAATAGGAGAAAGCATGAAACATATTTAAAACAAAATATTTAAATATCACAGGATATCAGATTATTTATAATGTGAGTATCTGATAGCAAGTAGAATATAAAAGCATTTACAAGAGCTACGGATGGTCTCACAAATAATAAAAAATTACAAGCAAGTGGTAACAGGGTAAGGGTAGATATTGGAAATATTACATAAAGTACCTTTTGTGAGAAATTATTTGTTTCTATTACTATGATTAATGAGATGTTTGGAAGAGAACTGCTTTGAGAATTTTATTCCTCATTTTTCTTAGCTTTTACTGAAATGAGAATACAGCTGCTTGGAGTGTTGCACTCCATTGGAACACACAAGCAGTTGGTCCAGGGAGGATAAAGTCTCATTGGCATCTTAAGGGGTATTTAAGTGCTGCAGGAGTCAGCCTCAATATACTCTTTGTTAATCAGCTGAGTGAATTTAGAGCCCAACACTCCCCCACCCACATCATTATTATGATGAAGGATTTAGGATCATTTGTCAGTGAACTGACTTGTTTTCAGTGGTATGTCAGTGATATTCTGCTAATACACACATATATAAGGGTATTTGTATTAAAGTTCCTCATTTTATTTTCTTTCAAAAAGGGATGATGCATGAAAAGTAGCAATGTTTATATATATAATGTTAGTAAGCATTTTTCTGTTCAGTTTTTTTTGCTTGTTGGCTTTTTGATTGGCTAACATGTAGGTCAGCACTTCTGAAGCTGCGGCAGATCTATCAAAAGTGGCCTAACAAGCAAATGGTACAAAGTTTTGAGTCTGGTTTTCAGAATAGGAAGCCTATACACAGAAATTACATTTGTATACCATTTTGTGAATTAAAAAGAAAGGCTGCACAAGGATAAAATACTTCTTAGAACAGTCTTCATCCTATTGCATAAACAGAAACACTATAAAAACATTTACATTCAGTTATTACACTTTTATACTTTAGTATAAAAGTATATAAATTCCATAAATTCAGACTATATAAATTCTGACTTAATGTCACTGGAATACTGCTCTATATTGAAATTATTATTGACACAGAAATCCTAGATAATAAAACCCTTCCCCTTCCTAAATAAATGAAGTATCAGATGTAATCAAACTTTTTTCCTGATATATTCTAAAGTATACTCCAAAATTTGGAGAAACAGAGCAAGCACATAGACAACTATTCAAAATTAAGTTCACAAACTGAGACTTTTCACTTTTCACTTTTTAGTTTTTAATTACAATTAGTACAAAAGCTAATACTTGAAGAAACCCAATGTCTAAATACAAAACGGGAATAACTGGCTAACTAAAGGCTGAAACGGTCTGAGATACAGTAGTTTACAATGAAAAAGGAATCAGTAATGTGGTAATGTTGTAGAAGAGGCAAGTTCAATCTAAGATGCAAGTACAGGAGCACTGGAAATTTACATAGAACTCTACTACTCTACTAGTTTGAAGATTTTACCACTGCTACAGTACAATATCAAGTTTTTGAACAGTGATGAGAAACAATAGTAACTGGGTTTATTTGACTTAGAAATGCACCCTCCCCAAAAAATGTTCAGGAGTCTCCAGTTGTAACTCCTTAAGCATTGCGAGAATTCTAAAGGGAATGGTGCTTAGCTGTTGTATACGTCTGCTAAGCTTAGGACAAAAAGTAACCAGTTCAATGTGTGGGTAGGGGTACAGAAATTTTAGAAAATTTATTTTAAAATGTCATATATTGCAAATCACAGGAAATCATTATTTTAGAGAGGTTTGATTGTTTTGTTTGTTTGGGTTTTTTTCTTTTGAAAGTGGAGATTCTTGATAAATTAAATCTTAGACAAACATCTGTCAGGGATTATCCAGATAGATAGACTCTATTTTATTCGAGGGCAAAGAAATGGAGTCTCAGTTTTCCAAAGGACTACCCTAGCCTTGTACTTCTGTGGTCCTACTTCTATTAATCCTGGTGTAAGCTGTTTCTGGAAGAAGCAATTTAGGAAGTGGAAGTAATTCACAGGCAGAGGATTTACCCATACCTTCCTCTTATTTAGGGATTTTGGGTCAAAATTTTAACAAGGACTCATATTTTCCCTGGAACATACTGGTGACTGCTCTAATTATTCTTTGACAAGTTGCTGATGATGTGATGATGAAATGATATTGTCATGGCTTGGTATCTTTATGATCATGACAACAATAAATACTTGCAGAGGTATCAAGTCAATTTCACTAAATATTTGTGCATGTTTTAAAATTCACCCTTGTTGAGGAAAGCACTTAACACTGTGCATACACATGATTAGTGACCAAAGGATTGCATCTGTTTATAGTCTGGGATGCAATTAGGGCACACCTAAGAGAACACTCTGTGTATATTCCGTCACAGCATCACAACAATCAGGAAAAGTGTTCTGATTGTGAACATGGAGACAAATGACAAGCTGATTGACAAGAATTATCTCAATGGAATGCCCTTCAGCAGTTACCCTTTCTTATTTAATTTTTAGAAATTTTAATTTCTAGTAAAACTCCTATATTGTAGCTTATGGCAGTGAAATGTCTCTCTGCTTTTCATATCTGCAAAGTACATGTATAACATTTCAACTTTTATTTCGCTAGAAGTCCTAAAGTTTTGTTATAACTGTCTACAGTCTATTATGTCATGTAGAGAAAAGATAATGTTGGATATTTCTGATTTACATGCTTGCATGTTTGCCTTCAGCTACAGGAGAGTGACTTCAGGAACTCATACACTTATTCCAGTGCTATGTTCCCATATCTTATCCTATTACATTTTAAAATTTTTTTAAAGTGCAAAAGAAATAGCTGCTAATAATGTTCATAGAGTAAATACACAAAACAATGGGAAAGTAATCAAATTTACTTGACTATAGCTATAAATCAAAGCACACAAGTAAGAATCAAAGAAAGTAAGCTTGAAAGAGCAGTCAGGATCAGAGAGAGACTGAGCACAGTCGAAAAGTTGTTACATGTAAAACATAAAGATGAGCTATGAAGGAAGCAGCACAAATATAAAGCAGACAACTAATGAACACCTGATCTCAATATCCACCCTGAACTTGATGGTTACAGGTTTGGTATGTGGAGTGTGTGAAACTTTTAACTTAAGAATACCAAGTCCTTTCTGCTGGGTAAGTGCTCTCTCTACTCATTGTTCATTAAGATTGCTTAAAAAGTGTCCAAGAAACAGCACTCCCATTTTACATGATATACAAGGTATCTATCAAATCCAAAACTTATTTGTAAAGAAAAGACAAGGGTGAAGAAGCCACAAATATCACTACTGAAAAAAAAAAAGCCTTCAACTACCTTATTTCTATCAGTGCTTATTAAGAGCCTGATCCAATTTTTATTATTGATAACAAATTTTTTCTGACTTTGTAATGGGAGATGAAAGCAGAGCTGAGGCTTTCTTTTGAAGCCAAGATGCACACAGATAACAACAAACACCATCAAAACAATACAACCCTTTGAGCAATGCTGAACCGACTCCCCCACCAGTTACCATATTTCAATTTGTACACATTCTGTGCAGTATTCCTTTTCTTTTGCTCTCTTTTCTTTGAACTGCTTGGTAAACAAGTTGTAATTAGAGGTGGTAATGCACTTGCACGTACCTCTACACTTGCAGATAACACAGCCATGACTGTTCTGCTGGAAGCCCATCGGACAGATTTTACCACACGGCAGGTCAGGGCATTTCTTACATCGACAGATTTCACAGCCATGCTTGTTCTTCCTAGATGACCAAAGTAATTTGTGAAAGGTCAGCAAGACACTTTAAATATCTACATGTCATGATCTTTAAAGCAAAAGCATCCCCTAAAAAAGTGACTGATAATTAAAGAAAATTATTGTTAATTGTCACCCTTATATTCAGTGGTTCTATGGGGTGTACAGGTCTCCATCCCTGGCATGTGCTCCTTCCACATGACTGGCAAAATCTCTGCATTTGGAACTTTCAAGCCACAGCAGATAATACAGATGTATGGGCTTATGACTACTTTTGCCAGGAACCCACATAAAAAGTAGCAATCACACAGTAACATATTTTGAAATAGAAAACACAGAAAAATTTTCAGGAAACAGAGTACAGAGAATCAAGAACTCAAATGCTTCCAAAGCTTTCTGATAAAGCTTGGCAGGAGTCTAGAGCACCACCTAACAGCACCTCTTCACAGCACCATAAATGTGCTGCATTAGAGGATCCCGTACTGAATACTTCCTTGTCTTTTTTTACAGGAAGACAGACAATACCATTCGAACTCTAGGCACAGATGTACTAAACAAAGAAAAGACATGGGAAGTTACAGAACATGATCTAGAAGGATAGAGGAGAAATAAATTATGTAAATCTCTAGAAAGCCTGACTTCAAGCTCTAGAAAACTTAATTTAATTTTTAGTTAGAAGGCTGAGAACAACAAATCATCACACAGTAGGATGGAGAATAGAAGACTTTCTGTCTTCCTATCCCATCAGAAGGAATGCTTGTTTCCATTAACATACAAAACTTTTAAACAGTGAGCTCTTCAGCACTTTTTTTTCAGACAATTATGAAAAGGTTTTGGTTTCTTTAAAGATGCACAATCTCAGTACTTCAGTTGCTAACCTTTGACAATCTTAAAAAAAAATAGATCACAAACACGATGATTACTCCTTAACTTTTAGCTCTCTAACAAAATTTTCTTTTAATACTTCCTTCTTTCATCTCCTATTTGTGACTGAAGTTTTACATTAAAATAGAGATTTGTCTTCCACTACATCCCATGTTTTTAATGTTTATAACAGGCTTATTATGATGGTGACATTAAAATACAGCACATTATTTTAAAAAATAATTTGGCTCAGTAGCAGTGTACTAAACATAGATACTATACAACTGCAAATCTAAATAATTTTAGCACCAAAGTAAGACTTGAAATGAAATGATCTGAAAGTAGTTCTTGCCACAATTTTAGCTCTATATCCTACAAACATAGTTCCAGACATAGTTATCTTTAAATGTTATTAATTTCATTCAGTGCAATTATTCATGCATTTTGTAGAGAATGACAAGATTAGGATGCTCATTTCCAATTTTTAAAAAATTAATCTGAAGACTTCATTGAACATTTATCATTTTAAAAATACCAGCCAAGCACTGTGCATAACTAAATTACATTCTACATGTAAACCTAGAATTTAAATTGAAGACTATTTTGCAATTAGCTTAAAAAGGTTTAAAGTTCAAATTTTTTTTCAGGTGTACAAAAATATATGGGAAAGATCATCCCAAAGACAGGGTTCCTGAAAACACTGGCATCAGCTTGGAATCAACGTGTTTTTAAAATATCTTTATCTTACTCATAACTACCATACTATGCCCATTAAAATGTGCTGTCATTTCTAAAATGCTTTTGCTACACAGTTCTTGTAGATTTTCTAATAAAAATGTTTTGTGCACACTTTAGTAAAAAAAAAAAAGTGTTTCGGCTTACTTAAATACAGATATCTGTACTTTTCCTCTGTACATCAATATACTAAATGCATGATACTACAGACTAAAAATTACTGCTCTTTAGAGGATGCAGAGTAAGAGGCTGAACTTTTTTTTAAATTTTATTTTATTCATATTATATTCTATTTATAGTTAAACTGTGTGTTCATTGCTGGGCTGTATGATGTTTTCACCAACCTCCCACAACTCCTCTGAATGGGACACAGTGCAATGGGGCAGACAGCATGTGTGAGTCTGGGAGTGCCTGGCAAGTTATGAAATGGTCCAGACGTGATACTTGGTGAGTCAGTGTCAGATCTGATACTCTGTGAGTCCATGTCCCATCAAGGTGTCATTCTATCATGTCTAGGACTTCAAATGAATGATTGCAAACTGCAAATTTCAATATTTATGCTTTTTAACCTTAATCTGATTAGTAGGAAATTACTTTGCTAAATATAGTTCAGAATAATCCTTGTCAGCTGAAGAAAAACATTTTTAACAATACAATGTGACATCTACGTTGGGACTTCCAGGGAAGAAAACCAGTAGTAGTAAATTGAAAGAAACCAAAAGGAGAAACAAACTTGATTGCTTTAGACACCACAGAAAAGTCAAAGAAGGGAGTGGAGTCAAAGAATGGAAACAAAACACATAGAATATGTTTTAAGAATATATTCAAGGTATGTCAGTATAAGTCCAAAAACACAATGACAAAAGACATTAAATAGACCTTATTCAATGTTTTTTTCATATTATAACTTTTGAATAGGCTAAACCAAGTGGCCTTGAAAATTACAGTTCATTTATGCACTCAATATTAAAACTAAGAAAAGCTTTTCCTGTTCAAACAGAACAATACTCAATCACAATAAGTAAACAGTATAACATTCTGTAGTTCATACCAGCTGTCTCTGCTATTATGGAAACACATTCACATCCTTGAGCATGTGGATGAAAGCAGTCTTCTCAGATTCTGTCCTGATAGCTTTAAGTTATTGACCTTGATACAGGCAACAAATTAAGAGCTATGATATGGAAGTAATATAAACTCCAAAATCTAACACCCTTAGTGCACTCTTTAAATATCACATCCGATTAACCTGCTGACATATCAGTTTATAAAACAATTTTAATAGACATTAATTTTTAAAACACAAATACAAAACAGAATTAAAAATATATGTTCACCTATACAGTCTGGAGACTACTGAACTCACATCCTGTACTAGCTACTGAAGATGCATTATATGTTGTGGGGAAAAAAAAATGGATTCCATCTTTGTTGCAAACAGCAATTAAATATATTCTGATGGCTATTATTCAGATTTTTTTCTCTTTTCTTTGCCAAAGTTCAAAATCCAATTTAAGCTAGCACAAAGGATTTCAGAGCCCCTTGTGAAACAGTTACAGCACAAGAGCACTACATGGAGATTTCCAGTAAATTCTTGAATACAGTTGTAAGTTGTATTCCTTTATTGCTGTTGTTTTATTCCAGCCACCCTTCCTGCTAGTTCCATCGTGGAGTTCCCTCAGTTTCAGACATGTCAACACCATTTGTCTCTTTGTCCCCCAGCTTAAAGACAGCTGTATTTTGTGCCTGTTCACTGGCATGGCTCAAACTTCACTCTTCTTGAATGTTTTTAAACAATTCTGCATGATTTGTACTTGTTTCAATTGACTTCACTCCTTTGATACTTAATGTAACCAATATTATCCTATCTAAAAAACTGAGACAGCTAACCAGACATTATTTCTGCTCGGTCTTTCACGTTTCTTTTATTCTGCTACCCATCTTCAGCCATCCTTGTCTTTGAAGCTACTGGGCAAAGGTTCTGGGAAGACAAAACTAATGCTGCTTCCCTGTAACTTCCCTCCCGCTCTCCTTTCTGTCATTTAAGAAACTGAAAATAACTCTCAGCTACTCTTGAAGTCAACATGCCTGAAGACAATTTTATTAACCCTTTAAAATTCTTGCTTTTCCTCTCTCATCTACTACTCAGTGTACTAAGAGGACACACTACATGAAAGATCGCTATTATAAAAAACCTGCTGCAATTATGAACAAGGGTAAAACAGAACTCTGAAATGAATCAGAAATTAAAGAAGTATTAGTATCACACTAGGAGCTGCAAATATAGTAAACGTCATTAAAAATCCTAACAAAATAAATTATATGAACATTATCTGAAGATCTGCAATCACGAGGTAGAAATTAAACTATTTTGGAAAGCAGGCAGTAACATGGAATGGATCCATAAAAAATAAAATATATTGGTAAAATATATACAGAAACTACCAGACTAATTACTAAGAAATTTCTGTGAGAAAAGATCTGCTCAGTTTTATCACCTGTTCCACAGTCTAATAAATACCACAAGTATCTACTTTTATGGAGAAAGAATTCCACCACAAATACAGGTTTTGAACACATTTAGAAAAACTTAGATAAGAGATAGCACTGTTCTTCATGAGTTCTGTAATTATCAGAAATGTCTCACTAAAATTAGCCTGCTGTCATATCAACATTAAAAGAAACTTGAAATACTAGATAATCATTTGAATAAAATAAATGGGCTATAAAATGAAAGGTTATCAAAGCCTGCAAACAGAATTTCAAAAAGCTATGCGCAAGAGACATTACTTGTAAATAGCTTTCTCATCTTGTTTGTCAAATTCTTCAAAAAAATTTAAGCACTTCTTTGCTTTTATAATCTGCTGTTGTTCTTTGAGTTGCTGTTTCTTAGTATGTTGATCAAAATCCATTTTGAAGAATACTGTAATCTCACATCAAGTAACAACATATCTGTTTTCCTTCATTTCCCCCTGCTTTGCCATGAAGTAAACACAAGTACATATGCCTGGATTTTTGCATATTTTCAGTATGGACAGGGATTGTATTAAATACACTTTCAGAATGAGAATACGTACAAGTATCCAAAGGGACAGTACTTGTCACATACAATGGGTTTGCACTTCTTAGGTCGTGGTCGGCACTGACAGATCTCACAGTTGTGGATGTCAGTCTGGAAGCCGAAGGAACAGTCCAAGGAACAGCCCGAAATGAGGCCGGTGCACAGCTCCTCCCCTGCAAAGGACATACATACATTATCACAACATGAAAACTGTTTATATCAAACACATCTTTAGCAGACTAAATCTTCTGTTCCCTTTTACTTAGTAACTTTTTTAGTACTGGTAAGGCTTACCTTCAGACTCCTCTGTTTTTAAAATATTTAACAGAATCCTCTAGCAGTGACCCAAACTGTATGAACAGACACTACAGAATTCCTTCACTTTCTATCAGGAACTTGGGGAGTACCACCTGGTACCATAAACTAACATGATTTTATTAATAGATGCACAGCCAATGGAGACACCTTTAGGGATATGGACATTTAGGGACAGGGATTTCCAAAGTGGAGATCAGTACATTACTTATTCCGTTTCTTACTTCTGTGAGTCTGAAATGTAAAGATAATCTTCACATCTCTAACATGGTAATACACTGAAGGCAGACCACATAAGGAATCTTAGCTTTACGTTAATGCCTTCTCTTCTGTTTTTGTAATGTTGAATTTAAGACTGCAAAATTAAGACTTAACCCAGTGGGGCTAAGCTAAGTGTTTCCTTATTTATTTTACCAGGTTAATGCTCATTTATTAAAGAAGGCATGTTTTTTACTGTCTCAGAATGAGACCAAAGCTTTGGAGAAAACTGGCAAATTCACTGCCTACTTCTGCAGTAGAATTTGGGCATACAAGTGCAATGCAACATGAGAACCTCATTATCTCAAACAACAGTTCTCAGTTTAAGTAGGATGAATATCATCAGGTTCATGACTCTCACCTCTCCATTTTTATGCAAATTTGGTGTCTGAAGCAAAAAGGGTGCAAGTTGCTGGTTTGGTTTTTTTTTCCATTCAGAATACAGAAAAATGCCAGATCCTTTCATAACCTCTAGAGAGTGTGTCTGTGAGCAGAGTATCGATGCTGCAAGATTTAAGCATTTACTCTCAGCCAGATCTAACCTCTGCACAGCAATGGCAACCCTTATCTCAGGTTCTTGCTTTATTCAGACAGAAACACACATACAAATATCTTCATGAACTTTCACACATTTTTGTAGGATTAAGTCAGGCCAATCTATCAAAAATAGTAGATTTTTTTTAATATGTACCCACTAATGCTGATTTTAAAACATTATAATGCAGAGGAAACTTTGATATTTTTCTCTGGTAAAGAGCGATGTATGTGTAATGCAAAGAATTTCCTTGAAGCAAGTTAAAATAATGGGAATTTCTTTTTCATTTATGAGCTTTTATGCTAGAATGTATGCCTTGCAGCATACAGCAATAATAATTAACTAAATTTTTCATTATGCAAGACTTTATAAGGTAGTCTTAATTTTTAAAGCTAGGCTTGAACTTTATGAAAAATGTATGGAAAAGTACACTCAAAAATCTCCAAAAAGAATTAAGCTCAATTAAATGACCTTTGATATAATTTAAGTTATGATATCTTGTGCAGATGCTCATAACTGATCGGTGAATAATCCTGGAATTGCACAGATAGAACCATTCATTTTCTGATGCATACTTTGCCATGGAGATGAAATGTTTAGATGGCTGTCCATAAACATCAGGTTCATGAAGACAGGCTAAGCAACAAGAAGGTACAGATGCAAAGGCATAGGAGAAATGAACAGGCATCTTAAAAATGTGAATGGAAGAGTTGGAAATAAAAATTTTTAAAAATATCTAAAAAACCCAGAAACAGCTAGAACATTTTTTTTAGTTTCCATATTTCTTTATCTCATTTGTCTCCAGGTTATCTGCTCAGAAGAGCTATCAAAGTGCAACACCCAAGTTTGACTATGAAGTTATAGCAGATGGCAAAATAATGATGTCCCAGAATCCCAGAGCCAAATATATCTTTATTTTCAGTCTTCTGCTTTCATTTGGTTAGTGAAAACGCTTTTCAGAAATGAGAAACAAGTTTGTTACATGAGAAGTTAATATACTTTATTAAAAGGGTCAAGGTTTCTAGGATAGTGCTATACATGCAAGAAGACAGTGTCTCATCCCAAGTAGCTTATGATGTTTAAATATACTTAAAACTCAAATATTCTGCTGACATACTAATCAGAAGATCCAGTCTTGAGGCAATACCTTCCTTTCTTAATCCTTTACATAGTGAGTTATGCTCAAAAGAATTTTCACTTTGTAAGTGGTCAAGAAAGAAAAGCTCTTCAGAGCCTTGGCATGGATAAGTAATAACCACCACTGCCTCTCGGAAACAGACAGCGGAGAGCACATGAAAAATCTTCCAAAACCTGGCTATGGCAAACATAAAGGGAAAGTTTGCTTAAGTCAATGCAGACAATTGTTCACGTATGAAATTACTATTGTTATGTCAATGCTACCTGAGGTAATCAGAATAATCTCCAGAGACCTCTGCTGACAGTCCTTCTAATAAGATGCTAAAAATTATGGTTTCTGAGAAGATGGTTGTTAATGAAATTAATATGTTATCACACTTAAATTTCTGACAGTATGAGAGTACAAGATGTGAAAATAGATTTTAAATAGTTTTTGGAAAAAAAAAATCACTATGAAGAAATTTAGTGACATGAAAATCAGAAAGTGAATTCTGGTCTGCTTTCTGACTCTAACCACAGAAATTTTTCCTATTGAAACATTATTAAAAACATGACAACTACTTCAAAAATGAAGTACCATCTGGTACCCGTACACAGTTTATGTCTGCTGCACAGGCCTATTGAAAAGCCTAGTCCAGCATTTTAAGCCAGGTACTTTTTTGAGTAAATGAAGTGAACAACCAATGCCACAAAGCAGAGTGTAGCTATCAGAGAAAGAAGAAAAAGAGAAAAAGATTCCAGACTCAAATATTCAAATGTGGATCAAATTCAGTATATGCAACCGCCGCCCTGAAAATTTTTCTATACCCTTAGCTATATCTTTAAAATAATCATTACTAAAATAATCATAAATTCATTATGAAAGCATAAGTAAAAGCGGATTTTCTGTAAAGATTTTGCATTTCAAATGACAAATACTAAAGAACAAGGAGAACTAGCTCATGAAAGTCAACTGCAATGAACTGAGGAAATTTATTATGGCAAAATGTTAGGGGGTTCCTTGTTTGAGGGTGTTTTCCACCTCTGCCTAGACAAATTTCATGAGCAAAGTGAATCCCAAATAATCGAATGTATTTGCAGAGAACAGAGCCAGCCCTAACTGGTCTAATAACTGCTTCAAAAATGTATAAGGGCAATCAGACAGGCTGAAATGAGGGTTCAGGAAACATTTTATAAGCTAATGCAGAAGAAAACTACTGTTCAGAGTTTGACAGAAATGCATTATACACTGGCATACCACTGCAGCTCTAGCAGAATGGGATCAAGCTTCTGATCACACAGTATAAGCTATTTTTGGGGTTTTTTTCCTGACTTATTAGTTATAGTGACATCACCTAGGGAGCTAAACTGATGGCTAGATAAAAGGTAGAAGACTAAAACAGAAACAAAATGATCAATAGGAATTCAATTAAAGGGAAAACAATGTCTTTCTCATTGTGCTGCTTAGGGAAACATAATTTGTAGAAACCTGTTCATTAATTTTTCTTATGAAACATAAAATGTCAATGGGGTAATTTCAATAAAGAAAATAATCCATCTAAACAAGAGAGTAGGAGGGTTTAAGGGGATAAAGTAATATCGGGGTGAAATGTAATGCTGCAAACATACAAGGTTGTGCCATCCATAGGGAAGAAGCAAGGACTCGTGTGACAATCTCAGAGTTCAGAGGCAGGGTTGATCTCAGAATGATACTGACATGATATGATTTTAGAAAAAGATGAGTGTGTTCCTGTATGTCTCAGGCTAATAGAACTGTATTTTTACAAGAAATACCTGGCTTTTTAATGTGAGGACAGACATTAGCTGAAATACCAGATGAAACACTGAAAGAATTATGTACAGTAGACGGCTAAAACAATAATCATGGAAAGGCTGTTTGTCTTCCACCAATGACATTATTAAATAGTCTCCTGCTAGGACCTAATACTCACTTGAGGACAAACATGCACTGAATACTTATAGCAGTGGACCCAACCCACATGACACGACCCTGCAGTTTTCTTTGCCATGTTCAACCATGACTGCAAAAGCAGCAGCAAAGTCAGTCACCAACAAGTCCAGCTGGTAGTTCAGTCTTCACTAGTCCTCAGTATACTGGCAAAAGCTTTTGCTTGCAGACTTTGAGCCCCCTAAAAGACTGTCGTTATAGTAAGTACTTTGTTCTGTAGTTGCAACAATTTAACACACTGTATACTGACTCAAATATGGGAATTTCAAATTATTGCATTAATTTGGATCAATTTAATATAATACTGTTGGAAAAAAATACAAGCAGAAAGAACAGCTGAGGATGAATTGGTCTGCAAAAAAAAAAGAAAACAAAACCAACCATATTTGTGAATTATTAACACACAGATATTGGCAATGTTTTTAAGCCTGATCACCATTGTTCATAAATTCCTTTTAAATATAGTGATCTCCTTCACCCACTTTCTTCACCCACTTACAGATACTTTCATATATGTAGACTATAATAAAACTAATATTAGAGAAGAGCATGATACTGTTTAAGGGGAATCTGTTTGGGACATGGGGGATGGGACAACCATTTCTGCAGAAGAAAGTCTTGTCTTAAGAACAGATGATTACCAAGACATGGTGAGGCTCTACACAGCATGCTACACATGAACTATGTGGTGATCTAAAACTATCTTCCACTAAGTATCTTACTGTTGACACTAACATCACCTCCTCTTTTAAAAGGTTGTCTGATCTATGAAACCAAGTCACTGGCTGCTGAAGGAAAGAAAAATATGTTCAAAAATCAGCATGTAAGAGCAGCTGATATACTGACGTAACCTATTATAGTCCAGGGCCTACCCCACAAACAAGACAACAACAGCATTCTGTCCCATCATATGCATTCCTATCAGTCCTTGCATTTGGGATAATTCACTTAACAGTGGAATATTTCAGATACAACACAACCTCTCCTTCACAGGTATGGTATCTCAGAGGCAATGTATCTCATAAGGAATCACAAGTCTTTGTCCTAAATTCAAACCATCGGGTGCATAATTTATTCCTGGTTTCAGAGTGCCCACATCCCTACATCACACCTATGAATAACAGGAATGTTACAAAATATTGCCCAAAAACCGAACTGAGAAGTAAAAAAAATTTCAATTCCATGACTTGCATGTTTAGCTCTAAAAAATGTCTTCTGTTTGAACTTATAATAGTTTGATTGTAATTCCAGCTCTTATTTTAAAAAAATATTTTCTTTCTTCTAACATATATATGATATATAAAATACTTTAAGCTCTTAAACTGGGATATTTATGTTTCTCCAATATATTATTTTACGTATGGACCCACTGATATGTGTACTGCAAAGACTGAAAGTCATCTTACTCTAAAAACTTTTGAAAATGCATTCTATGTTGAAATACTTTCAGGGGTTTTTTTAAGTCCTCTAATTCATATATGAAAAAATAACTGTCAGAGAACATTACTAGATACGTGACAAGTATTTCAATTTGGCTCAGGCTGGTGTCCATTTCTGAAAATTTGTAGTGTGGTTACACAAAGCTAGCTACATACCTTTACCAGCATTATTTTCTTGGTGCTGAGGCTAGATCATATCAGGAGAACTGTTTCACAGTACCTTTATAATTAAGCACTCCTCAGCCGTCCTCTCGGTGTGGATTGCTACTGCTGGTTAATCTTCGGGGGTGGGGATCTGGGGAGGCAAATTTATGAAGGAGAAAACTAGGTTACTTATCAGTAACTGGAATTCTCTGAATATATTGCCTCCACAGATCCACACTAACCCTCCCTCCTTTCATTAGAATTAACTCACGATTCACGAAAGCTGGATAAAAATGAAGGGACTGGGCACTGTGATGCTAGAAAACCCTGTTTAAAAAAGTCATCTCATGAGTCCATTGAGGCAAATTAATGGCTTGAGTACTTGCTCTAAACAACTCTAGGATTCACGTACAACACATAAATTCATGAAAATGGAATTGTAGCAGTTATATCTCAAAGGTGGAACTGCTGGAGAATGATCAAGCTTCAAGCATATTGGATTTTTGGTTTTTTTTTCCCTTTCACAAGTCAAGTTCTTATCTACTCTTATTGTACTAAAGCATTACTAAACTGAGTATATTGTAATTTTCAGAGATCCTGCTCAAGACTTTTATTCTAATGAGAAGACAGATAATATTTATCTGGCATGAATAGTTCATTGTAATTCAATCCTCTTCAGGGAGCACTTCCACTATCTTGCAAATGTGTACTTAGAGTTAATATTTCTATTCTACTTAAAATATGTACTTTATTCCTGACCTAAGCCTTAAATTTTTAGGAAACATGCTTCATTCCAAATTTTCCATGGCTGTATTTCATTAAATGAGGTCTAATATGGAATAGCTATTCCCTTTCACATTACTGCAGAAGAATAAGACATCCTTTTTCTATCTACAAAATTATTCAAAAAATCCAGGATGCACTCTCATTGCACTAAGGGAGACTACCTGGGCTATGTTTTATTTTATAATTTTTATTTTGCTTGGAATTTGTTGCTAAGTCAAAGTACACTGGAAGATAATTGGTATTAAAATAGAAAAATGTTAGATCATTTATATTTTATGTTACTATTTTGAGGAATTTTGCACTGTCTGCAGTGTACATTTTCCGCGATCAGTTTGTAATTATTTGTCTCACCTCTGTTGGATAGAAAAATAAACATAAAATATTTTTATTTAAATGGCCAAAATTAACACTGAGGGAGTTTAAGTGTTTAGAATGTATCTCTGAGTACAGATTAAATAAAGAGAGTAAATCACCAGAGTAAATAACCAGAATATAGGAATGAAATATTCAAATTTTGGCTAGAATAGTGAAACGTTAGGAAAACCCATCCCAAACTCTAACTAATGAAGGATTAAACATGGAAAAGAGGAGCTGTGTTCTCTCATTGCAGTCAGTCCCTGCGAAGTTTTTCTCAGGCTTTTTCCAGTCATCACTTCATACACTTTTTCACAGTCTTAATTGTTGCTATTTGTAGACAGCCTGTAGATGTACCTACCTAACTTTTGTCAAACCTTCCAATCCTGCCTTTGAATGTCTAGACAACTAAATGAAGTACCACATTGCCAATCCCAAAGTCCATGCTGGAATTTCACTCCACTTTGTCACCTAGGAAGGGAGATGGTGTGACTTGTCAGAATATTGAAGACCAGGTGTGTGCTAGTATAAAGTGAATGATAGCACCTCCTTTTTAACTCCATGGTAGCAAACATTTTCTTCTCATTTAAGGAAAAGGTATTAACACTCTTCCAAAAAAAATCCTTCTGCATATATAGCTAGAAAGTGTTTTGGGGAAAGGGTGGCATCATGTCTAGAGAACTGTGCAAACACATAATATATGAAGATGGCTAATTTTTGAGTAGTTATTGAATGGTTTGCTTGAACAGATGAAAGAGACCACGACACAAAGTGGATGATGATGCATTATAATGTCCAGGGAAAAGGACTCATCTCAGCCTTCTACAACTGTGTCTCTCCATAAGCAGTCTGGAATTAATGAAACTGGATGACAGCTGCATCTTGGAACTGCAAAGGTAAGCCTTCTAAATGAAGCAGCAAATTTTTAAAATTAACAGCAGCACTCCAATTCAATCTTAGTAAGATCTGAAAGGTTAAAAAAATACTAAAGTCATACAAGCTCAGACTTACACCCTGAAGAGTACTTCTGCTTCAATTCATTTGGGGTAAAACACCGTAGTATCAGTCACAGGAGAGATTTTAAAGGGTTTTTCTTTTCCATTAATCTAATACAGGGAATAGACAAGGCCCTGACTGCAGACTCGCTCCGAAGAATGACAATGTCCAGCAGCAACTATCAGATTTTAAATCCTCTGTTACTGTAATCAGCAGTCATTATTCAGTCTGCTCATTACTCTCCCTTGGATCAACAAGAGTCCTGCCTCAGAAACAGCCGATCACTGGTCTTCCACAAAGAATCCTCCGAAAGACTTTAATCCACTCCAGTTCTCCCTATGAAAGCAAAGGCCTAAACACACAAAAAGCAATTGCTTGCACACCATGAACCGCAATTTTTTTCTTATTTACTGTTTTCTATTTTTTCTTTTGTTCTTGTATCATCTTAAAATTTTTTTAATGTATTTCACATTTTTCCTACTTGTTTTAGTTTTATTCTTGGTATTTGCAATGGTTCTTACCAAATCCTCAATTATACTTTTTACCTTTTACTGTCCTGTAGTGCTGCTTTGGCTTACATATGCTTCTGGTCAGTATTATCATTCCTTCTCCTTCATCTTTTTTGGTTCCATCTCTACTCATTGGAACTTTCTCCCCATATCTATTTATGTTCACTCTTTGCTCAATATAGTTTTTTGCTCCCTTCTCTTATGACTATGGTCTGGCTTTGTTATTTTTTAAAATATTTTATTTTACTTTACAGCATGTATGTTTTTACTGTGTGCTGCTACAGCATGTCTTTGCATTCACTGCAAAAACAGGAAGAAGGATAAAAGACAAAGTAAACTACTTCTATTGATATAATATTCTAGAAATTTTATGATTTGCTTCTTTTGTCCTTCTCATTCTGTGGCAGCCTTGAATCAGGCTGGATAAACTTGAAACTAAATTACAATAAAGCACCAAACAAGTTTCATGATATTGTACTTACATAATTATTCCAAATAAACCTTTTGTACTTATTTCTGGCTGCATGAATGTAAATGAAGGTAATAATGAAGAAAAAAATTACATCTTTATGTTCTTTCACTTTTTCATTTTGCTTTTATTTTGGCTGAAATAAACTGAAGTATAACGAATCTTCAGCAGAGATATCTAAAGAGAAATTAGCAAAAACTGGAACTTTATTGGGAAGAGATTAGTAGAATTAGGACACGATGACTTCAAATGGTAATGGGGGGCAGGAAGGCCTCCTTTACTTAGGCACTTTAAACCTGACTCTGTTGAGCAGCTTAGACCAGCAAAAAACAAGTGGGTGCAGTATAAAGACAGTGATATTCCCAAAAGTCCACATCAGTCTTCATGAGCTAAAGGTAATACATATTCTCACATTTTTAAGAGAGTCAAGATGCAACTAAACTGGTTTTGACATCAAAGGTTTGGACATAGGATCTCAAAATGCAGAGAATTAGGGGAGAATATTTTCAGCATGTCTGACCTAAACTTCCTTTCTTCTTATTTCTTGTACACTCATTTGTTGAGAGCCTTGCAAGCAAGAGACATTACCTGACACAAAAATGCAATTTCTGTCATTCTGATTGATAACCACCGAATGATGAAGACTTCCAAGCTGTTATTTTCACTTCTTTAGAAAATAAAGGTTTCCCTTTGCTCAGTGACTGAGATTTTTAAGCAATCTACTAGTCACATTATTTAACTGAAAAAAAAGATGACAGACAAATGATACTATTAAGCTTGCTCCAGACAGTTTGCTACTGTACCATGAAAACAATTTCAAGCAAATCTGGCAAGAAAAAAGTTCTCCTGAATAGGTTCTTAAGCACTATTTAATCAGAAATACTCCAAGCAAGAACAGATATTTCCTGGGATGTGGTATGTGTACACGTGCAGCCAGATATTCTAGGATAAAAGAAATGATCCTTTGGAGTAATGTGTCTCCTGTGCACCAAACCGGAAGGAAGGACTGCACACACAGGTATAGATGATAAAATTTGCCAACTATGTCCATCTTGCTTGTGTCAAACTCCCCAGTCAATTTAATAATAATATAAGGAGAAGGAAAATCAAATTACAATCTTAAAAGCAGAACTAAGCAGAACGAAACATTTCTAATTTTGTCCTTCAGCAGAACTAAGTAAGGCATGTAATCCAAGACAGCAAGGATGTAATCTATGGAAAGTCATCCTTCCACAAATACAACTTGTAATCAAAAGTAATATTTCTGTATTACCATGATAACATTATTGTTTACCGTATATTTACTTTTATTAAAGTGTCCTCTCCTTTACCTTACGGAATTAAAAAATGCATATTTCCCTGGGCGGGGGGAATCCAGTACACGCCTTTTTTTGCTCCTTTAGCAGAACACTAATCCAGTCCCAAAACTCTTTAGTTTCTACCAATTAAGAGTTTTATTTTGACCATATCTACTGGGACCCCTAAAATATTGGTTTAGAAAGTGGCTAAGAATGGGTGGATTGAAATCAAAGGAAGGGAATGGAGTAATACTTTAGCTGTGTAAGCCTTAGATGCTACCAGAAAGCTGCAGAATTACAATAACATTAGAAAGAGAGTTTAAACCCACTCCTCTGCTGGGTTGGCACCTGAGACTAGTACTCCACAGGTGTCCTTTGTTGGCCAATTCCCAAACCCAATCTGATATTGCTTTATATTTCTTCTGAAAATATTGAAGAAGGAAACAATATTTTTAAGGAAACACAAACAGAAAACACATTTTTGCTGATACACACAAGGTTATCACAAGGCACAATAATTTTCCTTGAGGAAGAAATAGATGTTAAAACCTAGATAAATGTTCACTGAAGATACATATATATAAATATATGTTATAGAAACAAATTTAAATATGGATATGCCTGTATATATACAAAACCCCACTCCCCCAGGTATATAATTCTCAAAAAATTATCCTCAAAAATCTAAGTTTTCTTGAAAAAAGCTAAGTTGAAAATAGACTGCTTAGCAATAGAAATTTTTGAAGTGCACAAACCTAGACGCTCTTGGAATTCTTTACATACACAGGAAAAAATGAAATGTGGAAGTCTGAATAGACTTCTCAAAATCTGAATAAATATTAAGTGCCAAATTACTACCTTTTCTACACAGCTGCTAATTTTTTACCTTAAGTCAAACATTACATGTTTTCCTCCAAATAAATTTTAAGCAAGCAAGCAATGCCAGAAATCAGGAGTCTGTTCTTTGCAGGCGAACAACTTTAAAGCACGCACATACTAACACAACATATAGTCAACATTATGAATGGAAAAAACCAGCATACCAGTGTTTTTACAAACAGCTTGAAATAAAAGGTAGAAGCTACTGTATTTTTGCATACTCACTGGTTTTGCACTGACAAATGCGACAACCATTTTGGTCCAGCTTGAAGCTATAGGTACAGTCTTTTTCAGTCAAAGTGCAGTTCACCAAAGCCTCACAGGTGGGTGGACCTATTGTGATATAAGTTGGTTCTGGGGGTAAGAAAAAAAAAGACAAATAAATTTGAGATTTCTTGAATATTTAAAATTAAGTTCACAAAAATCCATACACAATGCAATAGCAAATAGTTTTAATTAATTTTGGTTTTGATGAATACTCTTGATGCTTCTGAAACAATAAAAGAAACAGATTTTGTTTTGAAGTGATGTCCACACAAGAGTATGAAGCTGCAGAAAATTTTTGAAGTATTGAAACTGCAAAGAGATACTACCTTTTTTTTCCTCACTATGAAATCAGCTTTCCTGCATATGCAGTTTGAAACTGAGTGTAAAATATTTATTTTGCCCACTTTTCTCCAGAAGTATTTAATCAAAACTTCATGCAACATTTTTTTTTGCTTTAGAAACCAAAAAGAGCTTCCTCTGAAGCTCAGTTGATTGATACTACCAAGCTTTACATCAAAGCACATGACTCAGTAGTCAAATTGTTCTCTGTGTAAGATCACTTCTAATGAAATTTATAGCAGAAGAGACTGAATACCAAAAGGGAATGTAAGATTCACTGCATGTGAAAGATCTCTAGAAACCGTTCAACATTTCTATTCATCGAAAACATCACTTTTTACAGTATACTTTGCAGATTATGCCTTTCAAGGTGAGGATATTATTGCCAATTAGAAGTTACTTATAAACACTATAAGACTTACTTTTTGACATCATTTAAATATGCTGGAGTATGAAATTTGTTTGGATACATGGGGCAGCCAGAAATATTAATGTGTTCTAGTATACAAAGTTGCTAGAATAAAACAAAGTCCAAAGACTTATGTAAATAACATGGAACTTTAAAACCACTGTTATAAAACAGGATACAGAAAGAAAGAAACACCTATCTTTTCTGAATGAATTTTTACGCTGTGAGACTAATTTTGTCTAGCTTGTGTTTTTCATAGAACTCAAGCACTGAAGAACCAACGAATTTATACTTACGAGCATTATTAACATTATAAAAAGCATTCTGGAAATAAAAATTGCAAGACTTTTAAAGAACTATGAGCTTTAATTTCACTGTTTCAATTGTTTGAGTGTATCCTATCTCCTCATCTCAAGAAATGAAAACTTACAGGAAATTAATTTTAAACAAATTCAATGTATGTATTGATAAATTGTGAAAATGATATGGACTGGAGGTGGCCACATCTTGCCACCTCTCATCCTCAAACCACAGATTTTGCCATTCTTACTCATAGGCAGATGGTCTTTACTGCAAGAGTAAGGGTAAAATATTACTCAGCATTGATTAAGTTGTTAGATGATAACAAAATACTAATTTCTGTGCCAACTGGTTCCATGACCAGTCAAGTGAAAATTATCCTATTACAAGAATGAGCTTTTCTGCTTTCATTGTCTTTCACAATTTTCAGCTTTCATAGCTTCTCCCCAGCCCTGCTCTTGCCAGCACAACAGTTTATTACAGCTGATGAACATTTTTAATCATTTTAAAGTTAAGGTCAGCTAACTAGAGTTTGGAGGGAAAAAACTGCGTTAAAGACACTACAGTTTAGTTAAAGAACTTCAAACTTATCTCAGAGGTCATGGTTCAAATTACTTACTTGGCTGAAAGTTTCAAAGTAACATTCAAATTCTGCCGTTTGTATAATTTTTAGTTGGAAAGTAGCAATACACTTTATAAATACATAAAACAGCACCAACAGCTTTGTTTATATATAAGGTGGAAATCTGTATAATGGTATCCATGTCTCCCTAGACCCCTCAAACTTTAGCATCTGGTGACTATTCTGAGAGCCTCCTTTCCTACTCACTCCATTCTCTAACCAAAATACCATAAACAGGCAAAAGATGGGAATACAAGTGTTACCCTCAAGCTACATTCAGGTTACTGGTCAGCCAGTCCAAACAAGCCCAAACCCTACACTTCAAGTGGCAAAAAAAAGCCACAGCAATGCTTATACTCACAAGTAGTTAAAACCACTACAAATCATATGAATTATTAATGATACACAAAGCAAAGTTCAGAGGCAGTAACACAAGCTGGAGAACTGAAGGAGACTATAGCTTTCCCATAGGAATGCAGAATGTGAGGTGAAACTTGTAGTTAAAAAAACCCCCACAAAACCTTACTGAAAGCTGAGTTGTGGGTTAATTAGTATTCATTGATCCATGTGGGTGTAAACTAAACTTAGAGAGAAAGAGGATTGTGTTTTACTCCCCGTCACTGTAGTCCACCCCTCAAGAAAACTTACCTTTAATTGCAGGTATAATTTAATATCTCAGAAAAAGAGCAGGTATTTTTAATATAACTTCTGTGGTGACTTTCCAAATCTATACCTCTGTGTTTTGTGCCTTGGACACACCTAACAGTTTTTTGTGTGCTTAAACACCCCATAATGTGGTATTTCTTTCAAGGGATTAAATTGAATTGTTGTTATATTCATTTGACAGGATTTTTTTAGTCTCCTATTAATTGTGTTTTATTATTCTGTTACCTTCCACTTTTGGCCTTTCAGCATCCTCAGCATTTCCAGAGAAGCTACAAATTTGGTTTTTTCCCCTCCTCCCCCTAAAGGTAAGCCCTGAGATACAGTAATTTTATATGCATGCCTGCTCCTCAATGAGCTGCAAGTAGAGGACAAAAGAAATAATTTCATTCCCTGCCCCCACATGTGCAAAAATGCAGCCAGGAAAAAAAAAAAAAAAAAAAGAAAAAAATCACCCCTTTTCACTTCACTAGACAAGACTCAACAAATAAAGCCAGCTCAGCTATGCCAGACTTCTGGCTATTTGAATAGGCAAGCAGTAGCTAAGCTTGAAAAAGCATGTAGCACCGCATGAGCTGAACTGGGCTTTCACTGCTGTTCTTGGTAGAAATGGCAGAAGAAAGATCCAGTGCACAAATGCACTGACAATGGGTGGGAAAAACGGGTGCTGTTTCTGCCTGTGTGCTTTATCAACGATACAACTATACCACAGAAAGAAAGAGAGAAGAAAACAGAGGGAAGGGGATTGAAGAGAGTCTGGATGAACAATGGATTATTTAATAGAGCAAAGATTTTGCTGATGTCAAGTATTTATACATAAGGTTAAATGGAGATTCCTATTAGAACATCTTGCTTCCATATATCTCTGAACTTGATACTTTCTATGCTGAATTTTAGTGCAGAAGATTATTAATTTGCCTGCTGTGAGGTTGGCAAAATTATTTTAATTATTTTTTTACCCTGCTATTTACTTAAAAACAACTTCAACAATTTTAAAATCCACAATGGATAATTCAGCCACGGGTGGTTCATCAGTCTGACTAGTCCACTGAAAAATACTACAATATGTGATCAAAACCCTGAATCTCATTCATTTTAGCTTGAAAAGGGAAAAAAGGAGAAATGGGGAAAAAAGGGAATATGGTGACATACAAGTAATGACTGGAGCTGGCTTTGTCCTTAAGGAGACTGCATTAGCAATACCAATACAGAAATGTCTGTCACAAAGAAATAAAACCAAACCAAACCAAAAACAAAAACAACAACAAAAAACCCCCCACCAAAAAGAAAACAAATTTGTCAAGGTAGAATATTTTCACTGGTATATTTCTATCCAGACTACTTTTGTAATATGAGCAAAACCGATCCCTAGTCCCCTCTTTTTTGATTTCTGGGACCTCCTACTTCTCCTGAGTGATGTGACACAGTTTGTATTACAAAGAGCAGATATTTTCTTCTGTTAAAAGTGAGAAGTACTATATATACACACACATTAGAACACAGGATGATCTAGTACTGTGCCTTATATATAGACCTTGTTATACTTTGATGAGATTTGAGGTTCTAAGCTAATGCTCAATCGAAGAATTCAGATATGGAGAGAAACTGATGCACCCATGTTTCAGTGAGATGAGGGGAAAATTTGTTTCTGATGATTAGAATTTTATTATATACGCAGTTTAATCAGTTGAAGTTATTATGTACACAGTTTGACCAGTTGAAGTTATCAAAAAGAAACCTAAAATACACCATAGATTGCTGAAGCCCTGGAAAAAAATAAAAACAAACATAAAAAATCAGAGACGAATTATTGCTATCTTATTGACTTCTACTGTTTACCTGAGTGTTTTTTCTTCTAACTTTGGAGATTTTATTGAAATTAACTAAAGAATTATATAGAAGTGAACTAAAAAAAAAAAAAATCCTTCCTAAAGGTGGTAGCAGAATGAAAAACTATACCCATCTTCCAATCTTAATTGTTCAAAATTGGAACTCTGGCATTGAATGCATATCAGAAAACGAAGAGGGATTACACTTAACTGCTCTACTGCAAAGCCACATTTATTACGCGAGCAGCAAGCGTTCAGTTTTGGTTTGTGTCACTAGACCTGCTTTGAGCAGGAAATAGTACAAGAAAATCACTGGTGGTCCTTTCTAACTTGCATGACTCCATGAATTTTACTTTCACATGAACTCAGAACATTTCCAGTGAAAGCAGCAATATCCTTGATAGATCCTAATCAAGGAAATGAAATCCAAAGAAAAACAATTCAATTTCTGATGATTTCTGTATGCTTTTGCCAAGTACTGATCACCTTCCCCCTGCAATATAAGTACATGCTTGCCTAATGCCATCTCTTTGAAATCTACTTCATATCTTAAAAACCAGCTTTTATTCAGGAAGCAAAATTTCTTCCAGGTGTTTATAACAGCAGTTCTCTGTGAAGTGTTATTTAGTGACAGCCATAACCACCCTCAATCAGTCTCATTTTTTTGTTATTTAATCCTTTAAGTTAATACATTACCCATGCTTCACCACTTGGCAAGGTATTTTTATCACTATTATTACATGAAAAACAATATCTTTTCTATGTTTCATTTGGAATGCAGTATTTTAACTCCAGACAGGATTTGTTTCACACTTGCAGTAATACCATGTGAGGGAAATACCTACTCCATGGTTTTACAAAATTGGTTTTAAGTAGGGAAGTAACTATTGTATTCTAAGTTTTTTCTGCTCATCAGAATAGGATTTTAGGATGTTCAACATCTCATTTGGAGCATAAAATGAAAACTTCTTCGGGGGGGGAGGGGGAGGGGGAAGAAAAAAATGAATCAAAAGCATGTTCTAAACAAGGAGAACAGAATCAAGAAAGAAACAGAAACCAGAAAGATCTCCAACATGAATAATAAAATACATGCCCATGTTTGGGGAAAGTGAAATAGCTCCCTCTTCTGTAGTATTTTATAACACAGACTACCTTTAAAAGAATTAAGATGTTTTGAACCTATGAAACCAGCACCAACTGACTTGAAATACAGCATCAGTGCATTCAAGCACTTACCATAAAAAAAGTAAAAAAAAAAAAGGCAACTGAACAGTAGTCTAGCTTTTTACCTAACGCTTGTGATAACTGGCTAAAAAATGGTCCTGAAGGGTGTGCTGCTCAGCCTTTCATTCGAGTCTTGTTTGAATTTTGTCTACTGTCCAAAAAAGTTAACTGCAGCCTACTAAGCAGCAGCATGTGTGTTTACTTAAGCTTCCTGTAAAAACATTCATATCATTCCAAGAGTGACTAAATGTTTTCCGTTCTCATAGTTTGCATTCCAGGCTTCCCCACCCCTCCAGTTCATTACATGAAAAATATCAGTCCTGAGTCCTGGGCTGAAGAATTTCCTTCCTGGGTTTGAAATACTTAATGCCTTGCAGGAAATTTTTTCCCAGCATTTAGCTATCTGTGTTAACTCTCAGGGTTCAACAATTCAGCATCACATAACAATTTATCAAATGTATGCAAGGACTTAAGATGATACAATTTTCTAATGTCACGAATAACTCCAAAAACATATTCATTAATACTTCCAAGCACATAGTTCAGTTTGGCAGCCTTTTGTCTCAAATTTTATTCACACTGTCAACCTGAAACTACTAAAATATGTATTTCTCCTTCAAAGTAACCATTATAATCAAAGACTTTTTACTGCTGCAATCTGAAGAAGCTTCCTATGAACCAATGGTGCATGGGAGGTGTGTGTCTTCCAATGATGCAATCAAAATACATACTTTCTACTCCCAAGATGTAAAGTTAAAACCTTTTGCCTGTTGTAATCAATTCTTCCAGTTCTTATATACTCTTCAAATGTATTTCAATTCTGATAAGAATTTTTTTTAACCATTTTGGGTGGAGTGAGACTAAGGAGTAACCACCTTTGTTAAAGCAGAATCAATTAAGCCTGTCAAGAAATGCCTGAATACATTAAGAAGGCCATTCAAGGCCATTGTTACTAGGTGAAGATACAGCAAACACTAAATTAGTGTACATCTGGGGTAAATCTATGAATGCTATAGGCACTGAAAAGAATTAGAGGATCCATGAGGTTCTCTAGAAATGAGACATCCTTAGCTGCATGATGAATATATTCATTAAGATTCTTTGGTTATTTATCCTTTCAGCGGTCTTCCACTGAACTCAATAATCAATCCCTGAAACCCACGAAAATGTTATTTCATAGCAGTACAATCCTCCTGAATTTCATTGACTTTCATTGGCAGTAGGTTTCATTATACTCTGGATGATGTGGTTCAAGAGGCTCAGCTGCCTTGTCTAGAATAACTACACTAAATCATGATCTGGCAAAAGTAAGCCCAATTCTCTACAGCTTGGCGTTTGCATCCCCTAATTGACTTTGATGAAAAGGCTGGTTGAGAACTACAGCGCTGCTGCTGAACAATAACTTACACTTCATGCTCTAAGGAGAACCCTGGGCCCAAACCCCGTGTCAGTGAACACTCCTCACTACCACTGACTTCATCCTGAATGAATCAAGTTTCTTTTCACTGGACTCTGCTGCCTTTTTTCACTTAATGAAGTGCTAGACACGCTAAAGGAACTGAACTGAATTACATCTCAGCTAGAGTTTGCAGCCCTTTATTGATGAAAATGTTAATTTCTTTTTGTGAAGATAAAGTGTCAGCCATAATGACAGCAAAGTAATGTGGGCCTTATTCATGAAAGTCCTCTGAGGGGATTTTGTTTAACACTTAATTTCTCATTCATGGCTTATGCTGGCACCCTGCCACCTGTACCTGAGGGCTCTCATGCACAAGGACGTACTGCGAGATAACCAATTACTGCGTATCAGCTTTCCCTATGAATAGTCTGCGCCTCTGGGAGAGGCAAGGGAACAGAAGCAACCACAAACTTTCCTAAGGGGCATTTTTGGCATCAATGCCAGCAGTGAACACTTGTATTTATTATCTTGCTTAAAAAAAAAAAAGGAAAAAAATTAGGTATTTTCATACAATCTTACCCAGTATTTACTTGCTGTGAACACAGTTATTATTCCAATTTGCAGATAGTCTGTGGGAAACCTGGTTATTTCTATCACTGTAGCTTGTTTAGTATTATTCATATGCTATTATATATTCATATGCTATATTCCCCCTTTTTTTATAAAGTTCATTAAAAATGGAATGCCTATTTAAACCACAGTAATATTATTTGGAAAGAAAAGAGCTGTTAGGCCAGCAGAGAAACAAGCAGCTCTGTAAGTAGCAATACTAACTGAACCTGATTGCCAATGGATCTGGTTAGCTCCAACAGAACAGGAACCCAGACCAGCCTCTGTGAAGAATCTCTAAGCCAATAAAGTGTGACCATGCAGCAAAACTTTGCAGTCCATTTTTGGCACTTAAAAAACACTTTCTTCTGTCTACCTAATTGTCTGTTTTCATTAAATCTGTAGAAATGTGTCCTCTTTGAGACTTTCTTGTGCTACAACAAGC
Organism: Pachyramphus minor; assembly: GCA_013397135.1. Taxonomy (NCBI): domain Eukaryota; kingdom Metazoa; phylum Chordata; class Aves; order Passeriformes; family Tyrannidae; genus Pachyramphus; species Pachyramphus minor. The sequence continues at coordinate 1,549,791 of VYXB01010422.1, forward strand.
CACTGGCTCTAAAACCATAGGGAAAGCACAGAGGGCCAGTTTGATTACCTAAGCCTTGGCTCTTGATGAAGACCATCTAGAAAACAAAGAAAGAGAAAACAAACTAAACAGATAATAGACTAAACAAACAAAGGCAAATCCCAAAGGACCAATATCATTACAGTAACTATAGAAGTTACATAGAAGCATCCATCAGAAGCTTAAAACTAATTGTTTGTGCTGGATCCACAGAATGGGATGGGCCTGATTTTCCCAGCTCCCACTGGTGAAAGGATGTGCCTGGCTTGAAAAGCTGTATCAACTGAAGAGCTTGGGTTTGGGGACAGGGCAATGATGAAGGTCTTCCCCTCCTCACCGAACTGTCTCATTGTGCCTCTGTCTCCAGCTTTGTGCTTTTTCTGTGACACTTGCTTTCTGTCTCTCTCCCTTTGGAAAGAATCGCCTTAAAGCAGCCAGTTCCCTGCCTGATACACTGGGCTTGATGGTCATTGCTGCATCAGATAACTGGCAAGAGGTGATATATTGTAACAAGACGCCTTGCCAAAAGGGTTTTGATCACTTTGATGTTTAGTTAAAAAAAAAAGAAAAAAAGTAAAGCAGCTTTATATTGAGCTATATATTGCTGAGCCACAGCCATCACTTGCATAAACACTGAAAGCTACACGTGATTTACCATTACTGCTTTCAGTTATGTAAGCAATTTCCTGAGCAAATCTCATTTCACTGAGGCTGAAAATTCAACTGCCATGCCCTGAACACATCAAAAAGACAACCTTAGTCCCAACATGCCACAGGAGGAATTTTGTTTTCCTCAACAATTTTCTGCCTTCTAAAGCACATCTTCCCTCTTGTAATCCAATTCCATTCTTTCTTATCCTATCTTCTTTTTTGCAACAGGCTTTTAGGTTACAACAACACAGTGAGTACCAGCAGCAGAACTTCTGTATTATCAACAGAATCAATGCTCAGAAAAAAAGTGAAAAGCTGATTTAAAAGGGGAAGGAGCACTGATCCATGCAGCTTACCTGGTTAAGAGAACAGATACCAGTGGTGGCAGAAACAAAATAGCATTTTAAATGGGACCAGGTTGTCATTAAAATGATATAACTAAAATTTGGGACAGTAAGATGTGTGAAGGAAGCAATGTTTTTAAGGCCTGTCTTGCCATGGCATACTTACTTCTCCCAGTTCAGCCCTACTATAAGGAGAAAACTAGAGAACAGAAATCTAAAGAAGCTCCTTGCCTACTGGGTTAGCAAGCAATACCTGTATTGCAATGAAGGCAGACAGTACTTATTTCCTACTCCATGCATTAAACTACAAGTAGAAACACTACTAGTCTCAGATTTAAGGCTTAAGACACATGATGCTATCTGACCTTGGGGGTGGCCCAGAAGTCTATGATTAATATACAAGTCCCTGTTGCTGTCAGCCCAAACATTTACATTTTTCAAAAATAATTTTAAAATACACAGTCCTAATGTTAAATGCAGACTGCCAACCTTTAACAGATTGTTATTTTTTTCCTAATGTTCTGGAATTTTCTTAATGCATGCTTTCAAACAAAAATGTTAACAGGTTCAGAAAGACACACGGGTCTCAAACTTCCAATTTGGTAACACCTTGCTCTCATATATCTAAATATTTTTATTCAGGCTGTTGATCATAAGGCATAGCAGCCTTGAACTCATTTGATGCTCCAAAATATAACTTCAAGAAATTTACTGGTACCCTTGATGGTTCATTTCTCAGGGATTTTTTATTTCCTATAAGTCTCAGATGCTGAATAATTTCTCATGAAGTCATCCAAAGCTGCTTCTTGCAAACTCAATTTTTTAAAAAATCTTGGGTGCCAGCATCTGAACTCACTGATATGTTTTAACAGTCCAGATTTTTCATCCTTGAAATAATCCTAAATCTGGATTTCTGGAATTAAATAACTTGCAGTAATGGAGCAAAATAATCTGGTTTTGTTATATTAGTTTGCTGTGGGAGAAGAAAGGGAAGAAAGGGGAGAGGAATCAAGTGTTTTCAGATAGTCTCTGACCACTGGTACCCAAGTACACTTAAATCTCCTCCTGGCAAGAACTAAAAGTACTTCCACTAATTGTTGATTCCACCATTTACGTAATTTCATTACCATTTTTGTTTATTTCGCAGTATGTGTTATCAAAGAAATACCAAGTCACATGTGATGGTTTTAAGCTTAAAATTTAGGATAGTTGCTCAAAATACTGTTGAGTGTTATTGTCTTTCAGATGACACACTCAAAACCAGATGACTACAATTAAGCACATATCATACAACAGCTGACATGACAAACAAATAAGAAGCCAGATTATTATTGGATAAAATATAATTAAAATGACACAAGGACCTCATTTAAATATTGATTCTATGCTGCTATTGCATCAGTCTTTGTCTATTTGTATCATAAGTATAATTTCACACCATACCCCACACCCTTAACAATTACAAAACTTTTATGGACTTAAACAGTTGCTACCTGCATCTTCTCCTAAAACAATACATGTTATTGCATAGAATTACCTAACCTAGTCTAGAGAAGGTAACTTGAGTCCTGGAAGCACTGCAGAGGCATTAGTGTGGTACGTTAAAGAAGCACCAGCTTGTTTATGTTGCAACCTTCAGTAATGAGTGATGGAAGCCTACATTCTACCCTTTTTGCTGCTCACAGTTCTTCTTAATTAGCTCAGTCCAATATATATAAGCATTTAATTCAATTATCCCTCATCCAGCTTCTCCAGTCTGGAACAGGAAATCAGAGACATTTGCCTATCCTTTCTTCACTGGAGGAAAACAATCCTCTCAACATACTAACATATTGAAAATAAGTCCACCAATCTCTCTCCCCCTCTCTCTGTACTACCTACCCAAGGTCAATCACAGACACCTAAATAATGAGGAGTGACAGCAAATAACTCTGTGATATCCATCATGAGGTGATCACTGGGGATTAAACTCAGTTAACCTGCTTCCTCCTAGTAAAATTAATTCAGTGCAAGTAGCAACTCTCTACAATTCACCGGCAGCTTTTACACATTATCAGACACCTTCTTCATACCTTGTGATGTGAATTTTGGAATTGAAGAGCCCCTGTAAAAACCCTTATGCTCCTCAAATTTATCCTGAAAAGTAAGTATCTCAGTGAACTTACTTGGATGGGTACTGCAAACCAAGAAGGGCCCTGAGACACATGCAGATACACAGAAATAATTTTCTTCTATCAGAGATAGAACAGAAAAATCTTAAGTGGTTCACAGAGCACCCAGAAGTGTTTGTATACTGCAAAGATGGTTCTGACAATAGGTCTAGATTAAACAATTCTAAATTTAGTAACCTGGTTTTTTCCTGATGAACTACTCCTCCATAAAATGCAATTCTAAACGTACTTTATGTATATAATTTAAAACATTTTTTTGTCTCAGTTTGTAAGTCTTCACATTTCCACTGTCAGACTGGGGAAGCATTTTACCATATGGTTAAGTTAAATCTCAGTGATTTATACCATATGCATCTATTTCCACAAATGAATGAAAACACAATTTTAAACTTGAAAAATTAATCTCCCAGATAATACCACTTTTTATAAGTTTCACTGAAATATTTATGTCCAGTATCAAACTATGTTGTGCAAAAAGATTTTTAGTTGCAACTAAATGACACTGATGACGAAGAAACCAGGAATAATCCAGTTAACAGTAATACCAACTGCTGAACATTTCTGAGCTTCTAACTTCTCCTATATTTATTAATAAGCTTTAAGGAAAGATTAGAGCAGCATAAGTGAAAAATGCTGATCTTGAACGATCTCTTACTACACTCTTTTGGGCTGAAAGAGTATCAGGGATTGCCACATACAGGTCTAGTTAAACCATGCTGATGTTTTTTGCCCTCAGTAGTTTATTCAGTCACCAGGCAATGCTGTACCAGCTACTTCAATCCTCCAAAATTTTCAAGTCAACCAAGAATTTCCATGTCAGCAGCAGTCATGACAGAGCAAAGCAAAATGAGAGGAAATACCAATCTTACCTTCACACACCGGGCAGCACTCCCCAGGGACTTTAACAGGATTTAGGCAGCTCTGTCCGCAGGCGGTGGCAACACAGTGTGGATCTCCATTGATGCACTGGCAGAAGGTACAGTCATCCTCTCGCCAGCGGTCTCCATGAGCTTGGATCTGACCATTGGCATAGCAGCCAGCAGGGTTATTTACTGGATAAAGTGGGTCTGAAATGAGAGGAATTGTAAGAGAACGAGGCTTAATGTTTGGATTTTCTGATTTTGTTTTTCAGAACAAAATGGATCTTAGATCTATTGATTCCTTTTTTGTTCCAGCTTTCTGAAGGAAACTGAAAACATCTAAATGAACCATTGGAATGACTTGTGTCAGCACTGTATCACTACTTTATACTATGTGCGAAGATGAGACCTCTGGCACATTTCTTGCTAAAGCAAGAAGATTGTCTTAAGCTACATCTCATCACAGTTTTGGAGATATACCAGTTTTTTTGAACAGATGATCTGGCTTAGTTTTCAATTTCATTTCAGTTGAAGTTTTTCCACTTGAAAGCCACAAGACCCACTTATGTGCTAGAAAGCAAATGAAGATTTTGGTATTTAAATAACATAATTTTACGGAACTTACTTTATGTTACATTTCTCATCAAGTTTCACATAAATAAATAATGTAACCCTTATATGCAAAACCATGACTTGAAATAAAAGCAGCTTTTACCCTTCAGAAATAGTATTACTCCAGAAATGTGGTAAGTTATGCCTATATTAATAGTAAAAAGAATATATACATTATGTGAATATATACAGCTTATCATGGTGGCAAAAAGATAACTGTCAGGCTCAAAAATTAAGTATCTGAGAATGTACAGTAAGTAGGTCAAATTTTCAAAGCAAGTAATAATAAAAATTATATATTAAAGCAAATCCAATATAATAAAAGCAATGGATACAACTGAAAACATTTTTAGTGGACATCAAATAAGCACAAGCGATTTACCTATAAGGTAATTTTCCAAGAGTGATAAGTTTAAAGGACTTCGGGAAAATAAGATGTCCTATCTAAAGGAAATTTCATCACTCCCCTTTGGAAGGAAGGCAATGCACTTTGAGTGTAGGAAAAACATGTAGTGGTGATAGTAGCTTTTGTCTTGTTATAAGCCACTTTATGACATTGAATATTTGGATTGAAACTGCTCACAACTTCTACCCCACCCTGAACTGTAGCGATATTGACAATTCTAGTAATTCTAGTTTTTAGCTTTGGTTAAGCCAAAAACCATGTGTTTGTGAAAATAAGGCACTTAAAATGTTTCCTAAGCTCTTAACTTTGCACCTTTCACATTTTAGGATTATCTTGCACCTGCAAATAACTATTTTGACTTAATCAACAATCAAATCATAAACAAACAAATGAAGTGAATTTTATCCTTCAACTTATATACAGGATTCTGATTAACAGAGGAATACAGAGAAAGCACAGAAAAACCATATAATAATAATAATTATTACTATGCGACTCAAATCACAAAGTTCCTGGTACCCTTAAAAGATCAGTCGTGTTTAAAGCTATAAATTGAGTCCAGCAAATTACATATCCTAATGTTGATATACCCTACAGGACTTTGGGAAAGAATTCCTCCTGGAGTTAAAGCAAGAAGGGCTTATGCCCTTACTACACAACTCACATCGAATTTACCATTTTAGAAGTCTTACAGAAAAGAAGAAAGCTTTATATTTCTTTATATTTCTGTCATCAAGTAAACATTAGTAGGAAACTATGAGTCACCTTGAAATTCAGTAATGAAATAATCCACAGAAGAAAAGCAGGTAGAAAAAAATGCCACCTCTTCAACAACTAGAAAAGCATGAATGGGTGGGCTGTTAAGTATTTATTCTCCCCATTTAGAAGACTTACCTTGTTAATTTAGGTGTCAAATTATCCAGGTTATTAAGAAAGGATCAGAGCTTTCTTTTTAAATTATTAGATTTCTCTTATCTGAGGAGGAGATTTGAGATTTCCAGCTGATTTCACTTACTGAGAATCTATTCCTAAATTCACATTTAAACAAAGGGAGTAGGAGTGCTTCCCAGGCCTTTTGATTATGCAGTGCCCATAACCTGATCCCCACGGGGGCAAGATCCAAGTGTGGAGTGCCAGTCCCATGGCAGTTTGCTGGAATTTTGGTTGTATTCTGGCAGAAAATGCCTCCAATACTTTCTAGTATAAGCAAGAGGGTCAATGTGAACTTTCATAGAGAGACTTTTTTAGGAGGACTGCAGGCCTAGCAAGCAGAGGAGGATGTTCTCAGCAGGGCAAAGGAGGTATATATATAATTGTAGAGGAGAGAAGCTGTATGCATTGCTCTAGTTGAACAGGAAAAGAAGCAGGTTGCAAACCAATAGAAATGTGTCTTAGGGCCACTGCTGGTGCTATGGAGATGCCTGTCTAAATGCTCAGTGCAGAAATTAGAAACAGCTTTTTATGTTGTTTGTGAAGAAGGCCTCCCTCAAAATCCCTGCACACTTGATCATGTTTAAGGAAGATTTGATGCAGAAGGGAAAGCAAAGCCAAACAGCTCTGTATAGAAAGGGTAGTGTCAATGTCAGAGAAGCACTGCAAGGAACAAAACACAACACTCAGGTACAGGAAAAATGCAGAAATAAATTGAATTAAGGAGGAGCCTACAAGCTTCAGAAGAACAAAAGACCGTGTTTGCTCATTTCCATTGAACAGGCAAATAAAAAAAGGCAGTAGGATTAAATGTAAACAGCATTCAATAGATACTGTACCTTCACACACTGGGCAGCACTCCCCTTCTGGCACATAGTACCTGTCGCAGTGTAGCTCACCACACTGGGCAGAGAAGCAAATAGAGACTCCACCTTGGCATCGACAAAATCGACAAGCATCCATCCGAAACATGTCTCCATCATAATATTCCATGCTGTTAAATATGCAAGTTGGCTTCACTTCTGAAAGAAAGAAAAAAGCATTTTACAGATATTGTTAAATGGGAAATAGTTAAGCTCATGTTGCTACTGACAAGAACAGATATAAAAGAGATGATTTTTCTTTCATTTTTTAAACTTAAATAAAATCTTATTTTATTTTATTTTTAGGAACATGGTATATTTCATGGTGTTTCAACAATGGAAGAAAATAAAATGTTATTCAAAATTACTTTCAGAGCAATTACCTACAATTAAAAGTCTCAATTTTAAAAATTAAAATCCCAAAGGAAGGTTACAGCACTGGTATTTCTTCATAGGTGTTAAATCTCATTCTGGATGAGACTGAAGCTACTTCAAATTTCAGCACATGAAACAATAGATTTTTCTGTTTTAAGAAGACAGTTTCTGATGTCTCTTAAGTATAATATTCCTTTCTGCAAGACTTGGTACTCAGGTGAACAAATTGCACTAAAGCTGTCCAATCAATAGGTTAAAAAAACCCCAACAGACATGATCTGTTATGCAGAACTGAACACTTCTTTGTTCAAGCAATCTGGAGCTGTAATAGGCGGCTCACAGCCACACTTCCCACAAAACATAAACTCAATTGTAATAATATTTATGGGATCACTTTAGTGTTTCAAAAACATAAGACAGCTATTTCTTGTATGCTTCTATCTATGGCAGAGCCTTGACATATAATTAAATCCAAACTTTGTTAGAAAATAAAAACCTCTCAAAATTCTGAAGTATTTTGCGAAGGACATTGTCTATTTACTTTGTTAACATTAAAAAAAAAAAGGGGGGGGAAGATGTTTACTAAACCAATGCAACAGTTTGCAGATTCAATCAGCTTTTTTTCATAGTTTTTATTTTTTTTATACTGAAGAGGTTTGGTTCCAGACTATGAAGCAGATCATCATGAATATGTATCATAAGGCCTTCTTAGGGCTTTTGAACTTGCAGTTACCCCATACACATGAACTTCCCCCCCCCGCCTCCACCACTTATTGCCAGCAAAGTGCACTCTGTTCAACCAGCCCAACTGATCCCCCCACCCACGATTTTGTGTAGCTCCATGTCCCAGGGCTGAATCATCGTGACTCAAGACACTGTAGAAAAAGCTCTCTGAATTTATGTTCAACTATAAGACTCCATATTAGTCATTAGGAAATCATGACTTCACAGTATCATCATTATATTACTCAATGACTTAAGCCTCCTCCCTCTTCTCCACTTCAGAATAAAATTTTGGCCTCCTATGACACTAGTCCAAGATACCTGAAAACAGCAACCTGAAGTAAAGTACTATCTAGTTAACCAATGTATTTTTTTCAGAAGCTATGAATCTAGCAGTCCGAAAACCCAAAGATTCTGCAAACAGGAAGCTATTTCAGCAACCACATTAGATAAACTGTAGATAAAGCCATCGTGTTTCATCGCATTTGAAGCAAACATAGCAAAGAAAAAAAAGAATAATTGTCCATGTTTCTGATTTCTGTAGAATAGATGGAAATGACTACTTGCCTGTATATGTAATGCCTGGCTACACAGGATTGAAAACTGCCCACTTTGTGGTCAGGTGATTTTCCTTTTTTTTTTGCTTAGTGATCAATCTCACATGGGAGATGAAATATATTAAAGTGAAAATTCAGCATTTGCAGATTCCTTTTAGCCCACCGTAATTCTCTTGACTTTTGGGAGCTAAAAACTTTACATCTGAGTTACTCTTGACAATGAGTTTTGACAAGGTTTTCTTTAAAACTCTAAATTACTTATTTCCATATACACTTATACTGAACTACAGCCTTGAGTCATTTGATATGATCATAAAGCATTAGAGTTGAAACTTGGAAGTATTTTGAGCAATGTTTGATTTTTATATGCCTGTTCTGTCTTCAAGGCATAATGTAGAAGGCAGCATAAAAAATAAGAGTAAGAAGAGGAAATACCACTGTGTCCGGGAAAATAGCTATGACCTCATTAGAAAGCAATTCACATAAACAAACACTTGAGAAATATTTCAAGTTTATGTAGCTCAAGCTGTTAGTTTAAAAACCTTCTCAAAAAGGAAAAAGTGCCAACACATCTCAAAAGGCCTTTAATCCACTTGCTTCTAGCTTCAGTGTTTTCATTGCAGCTTTCCAGATTTTTACTGTTTCCCCCCACCCCGAACAGTAGATATGAATTCATGCCTTGTTATAAGAAGAAACATCATCTTCAACAAATTATCATTCATTTTTAAATGTCCAAACAAGACTAAGCAAGTAACTGCAAATCCCGAATGGAAACAGGATGTTTTATTCCTACAATGAAAACCACCATAGAATTTCACTATTTTTACCATCCAGGTTTATGGTAGCTTATACATTTATACTGAACTATAGACCTAAGCTTATATGTCCAGCCATGAGACAAGGATTACTTTGGTTAGAACCAAAGTAATATACAAGTATATATAAGACTCTGATCTTGAAATTGAGTCAAGCCAGAACAAGCACTAAACAAAAAACTCTAGCTTTAGATACTCCAAGTGGAAGCCTAATGAAAGAATGAGCAGCACACAATGAAATTATAATGATGCATTTCTTCTACCACAATATGCTGAAAGATCCTCTCAATTCTGTTTTTTTTTTTTTTAAAGTGTCAATTTTAATGCCCGATTGATCTATGTATGACAGTCACAAAGGAGTAAAAGAACATAAAGCTAACATTAAATAAATGGATCTTTTCCTAGAGGCCAGTAACTATGAATTCATTGTTTTGCTAATAAGGAGAAAACTACAGGTAGGATTCTTCAAGCTTCACTGCATCCCAAAGTAATTCAAATTGACCAAACTTCATAGCACAAAACAGTTAAACATATCGCAGACTCCAAATCCTGTTTCTGATGCAGACTACCACAACAAAGCAGTGGGCATGAGACACAGACCATGGATTCATGAACACATTCAGTGTCTGCTAGCTCTCAGATAAGCCAGTAATACAAGATCGATCCAGCCCAAGCACTGGTATACTAATGCCCACCTGTGAGAGAAGTGAGGACAGAGCAGATGATTCCCAGAACAATACAGAGTTTATACTGGGTGTGCAAGGACGCATGACATCACATCTCTGCTCTTATACCAAGTCAAGCATAAATAAGAGGGACTTAATTTGGCATTAAATTTCTTAACACAGAGAAATGAGAAATAGTTCTGACATGTGTTTATCTCTGCAAATCTCATGGCCACAGACTTTTTTTATTGGGAGTGCAAGCCCTAAGTGTAAGGGTTGCAGTAAACCCCACAGTCCCACAGTACCCAAACCGTGATTGTTCCTCAAGACCTCTATCACCAATCTGAAGGTAAATGGGCACAATCTGTTTTATCAAATTACTTTTCTAAGGTATTTTAACTTCTACGTTTAAATCGAATGAAACACAGTTCTATTGGCTGAACTAGTCCAAAGCAAAACTCTGTTATTGAGTTTTTTTAGTTTTCTAATACTTACATTTTTCTTTGATTAGAGTCACGGAATAGCTTAGAAACACATTCAAGTTTGGGAAGCCACCCTTTGCAAGGCAACAATTCTGCACATGGTTACACATGAGATGCTTCAGGCATCAGCTGTCTGTAGGCAAGTTGGGGCATTTTCTTTTGTAATATCAGAAATTCCAGCTCTCCCGAAGCAGAAGCAAGATTCAAAACAATTTTCTGTTGTTTAAAGGATTAAAAGGTTCATGATTCTAGCACTTCAGATGTTCCTTTAACAAAAACAAGTATTTGTACTAGAGCCTTGGAAGGAACTAGGGCAAGTGCTGTGAACTTTTCTGTTAAATGAAAGGGAAGGAAACTGATGAACTTGAATGCTGCGTCCATATAAACAAAATACAGAGAGGCTTCCCATTTTTAAAAAGCTGTGCTGATAGTTTAAAAAAGAGAAGGATGTGTTTCATTGGGATTGGCCCATAACAATGTTATAGGACACCACACTGTATGCTGTTGCTTTCTTGCAAGCATATAAAAACAAGCTAGATAGAAAAAAACCTATTTGGGTTCTTACTCTTCAGGTTGTATTGGTTAGTGCAGCGTATTCCCTATTAACACAATTACAGACTGTTCTGAAAGTCCTTTGGTCCTGCACCTTCTAAAAAGATCATCCAGAAACAGAGAAACCAGAAATAAACAAACCCATAACTATTATTTGTAAATCAATGCAATTATTTATGCATTTTTACAATTACTTATACAATTATTTATACATACTTGCACAGTTTAAAGGAATGAAATATTATTTTGTGGCACCTGCAGTCTGTAAATGCTGTTAAGAGATACTTGGGATGCTCAGGAAAACCAAATTCAGCTCTACCTGATACATCCTATTTTCTTTAAAGCCACCAGTAATGGAGAAACTATATCCTACCTATTAAACAATTCCACAGTTTTACTACTGTAACTATGCAAAAAAATCACAGCAAACAAGCAGAAAGGAAGTTCTTCAAGGTCTCATGTCCTACTGTTTTTTTCTATCCTGCAATGTGCAAATTTCTTGCTAAGAGGACTCATTCTTAAGACACCTCAGGATGCCCCTGCCCTCATCCTCTCTTATACATAAAATGCAAGCCTTTNTAGAAAGGAAGTTTCCCAAGTGTCATTACATTTCCCATCTTCAAGGTCTCATGTCCTACTGTTTTTTTCTATCCTGCAATGTGCAAATTTCTTGCTAAGAGGACTCATTCTTAAGACACCTCAGGATGCCCCTGCCCTCATCCTCTCTTATACATAAAATGCAAGCCTTTCTTTCAATTTAATTTTTCTTCATCAGGTCATGCTTTCGTGTTTCCATGGCTTTCCTCAAGGTTATCCCCCTTTTTTCTCTATTTCTTCTGGAAACTAAGCATTGCTACTTTTTAACATACTTCAGTAGGTTACAGTCCTATCACAGGAAAACACCAGGACAGCCAAAGGAGGAGCTGGGGCCACAGAGGGTGGTGGCCGTGCTCCGAAACCCCGAAACAGTGACAGATTTTCTTGATGGAATTGCCAAGCAGTTCTTGGAAGCAAGACATATTCTTCATAACAAAGGAATGTGTTTAAATCTCAGTGGTCTCTGTCAGTCCATCACAAGTGAAAATAAATGGTGTGATCAGTTTAGCCCTAGGCACATCAACAGGGCACAGGCATCTGAAACAGTCTCAGTACCACTGTAAGGTACTGGCATAGCCCATCATTCATTGCCAGTACATCTGTCATCGGCCTCTAGTGCATGAGAAAAGTTTAAAATTGCAGGGGAAAAAAAAATAAATCTCCAAACCTGTAACACAAGGCTGTGGTTTGGTGTTATAACAAGGCTAACAATTTCTCTGATGTTTTGAGAAAAATACTAAATTCCAGCCTTGTCACCAGAGTGTTGGCAACTTTGTCCAAGTTTAAGCCCCTAGAAATACCTGAGCCAGAACATTACTGAAGATATTAGCTTACCAAGACAATTCACTTTGGCAAAAAACATTACTACTTCAAAGCAAATACTAGAAGTATTTACCTTGTTATTTTTTTTAACTGTTACAACTAAACAGAACCATCTGACATGTAATAGTCTTTGTATATGACATATCATCAGTTCACAGAATCTATCTAGCATCTTGTTTTTCATTAACTGGTATGAACAAAATGAGTTAGACTTTATTCTTTTTTATTTAAAAAAGTAACTTTGTTATTTAAAACTCAGTCTCTACTTCCCATTGACCAACCCTGCCACTCATAGTGAACCCCGTAGAGCTTTGAGTTTGGTTTCACATCCAGCTGTGGTCCCAACAATTGCTACCCCTCCTGATATATTTATTGTTTTATTTATTTATTTATATGTTTTATTTATTTATATGCATCTACAGACTGAATATTTTTTACTAGGAGTTTTGGGTTGACTGGTTTTCAGTTTTCAGCATTTTCCTTTTGCCTCCTGTTTTAAAAGTAACTGGTAATGATCTGCACTGTTTCACATACTGGTCCCAATTTGACTACAGTGAGTATAATACAGGTTCAGAAGATCTGAAATATTTGACTTGGTCTGGTAGCCCTTTCACCATACTAAACTAAATTCTCATACTACTGTAACTGGTGATTAGCCATGATTTTCAAATACCTTTCAAATTTTCTGACTGAATTAAAAACAATAAACCCCAAAACCAAAATCTCGGCCCACAAGTAAATCCCTCTACCTCTGTGGTATCAGATTATCTTCCTTTAATATTTAATCTGCCTTTTATTATGTACAAAACAATTTGTTATCTTTTGTTTCTCACAAGCTTCATTTTGCATCTTACTTTTTAAGCAGCTGTCTATTTAAAGTCTACCACAAAAATCTGAGGGTTTGGATAGCCAGAGGGAAATATGCAGTACTGTAATCAGTATTAGGACTATATTCAGCTCTCTGCTAACCTTCAGACTCTGTTAACCTTGGTCAAATCCTTATTTCTTAAGAGCACACATAAAATTTTAAGTTTAATGAAAGTGCAATATAAAGACTGTCAGGATTAATGCAGTAAACAATGGGAACTCTGTGGTAATTGGATGATGTCTGTGAGGTGCTTCATTTGGACTCCATTCTTCCTTTTTTAGTGAATTCCTTGCTGACTCTGTATTTCCCATCAAATCCCTTCAGTACTCTTTGATGCTCCCTTTAGAAACAGGCCATTCTTATTTCCTTTTAGGAATTTCCTTTTAGATTAATAATGGATCTGCAATTGCTGTGAGGAGCACGTGCACCAACAGGTGACAAAAAGTGTGATTAAAGAGGGTTTTTAATCTCTCCTCCAATGCAATACCACTGTATAGAGATGCAAGTGTGAAAAAAGCCACAAGGCACAGAGAAAAGAGAAATATCTCCTTTATGTCAGTGTCAGTTTATCTTCTCAAATGAGGAAAAAAAGTATCACAAGCAGTTATAAACTGTGTATTATGTGTTATGTTAAGTAAATGGTCTTACTGATGTAGGAGACTACTGCTGTACTACCATGTGATAATCAGTACAGCCCGAAACAGCAGTATAGAAAGGGTCAAAGTCTTAAGTCCTGGGGGCAGATGTGATCCATTCTTCCCAGGATCAATGCAAGGTATTTTCGTGCATGCATCAGTTAGTCCCATTTTCAGCGGACAGGGCAACCCAAGTCCACACCTTACACCCTAGGGAAAAGCGATTGGAAGGGGGACTCCACAGCTCTTAGCACAGGTGGACTTTAAAATCACAGCTCACAAATGGCTATGGCAGAAAGCCAACTGGTCCTCTTGGTCTTGACCCATGTGGATACATTGATGAGGGCCACTCACGCACATGTAATTTATCATATTTCACAAAGCAATCAACAATCCTTTTAAAGTAGCAGTTGTTTTTAAGGAACTTATTGAGAAGTGAAATCCCTGATTTACAGAAGGCAGCAGTGGCAGGACACTTGGTAATTGCTCTCTCACACTTCTAAGGCAGAGCTCACAGTCAACATGTGCTGCTTTACTGCAACTTACATTGAAGAGACCCATGCATCAATACCTAATTAGAGAACAGGCAAGTTTGGATACTCTCTTGTTTCCAAACAGTTGTACTCTTGCTGCACATGCAGCTTTCAATTTCTTTAGATTCCCTTGTTGATGTTTGTAATTTAGTGCTGTAGTGCTGAACCATTTTTTTTTTTTTTTTTACAAGCTGCTCTCTGAGGAAAAGCGGCATACCAGGATTAGTAGATAAAAGTCCTGGTGAGCAATATATTTTGGGTGGATCAGAAGTATCCTTGAATTAGCTTCTGTAAAATGCAGGATTTTGTGTAAGACTGCATTGTGGGAATTTCTCATTCAATTTACTCCCAATATACACTATATACTATCTAATATTCTCTAAATGGAAAGTAGTTTTCAGGCAAGTGCAAGTGGGGAAACTTCATGGCAATTAGAATAACCTGCCTTTAAACAAAGTAATATTCACTCTCACTTTCCCCCAAACATGTGCTCTGTTACAAGGTCCTGCAACCAGACAGCAGGCAAACTCTCATTTTTCAATTTCATATATTAAGATGAAATTATTGGCTATAAATTTTCCACGTCACTTTATTTCCTCTGTATCTACTTCACAATTCTCAGAAATGAGCACATTTGACTATGGGTGTAGCTCTTCCCTAAAACTTCACTACTGAACACCACTATACTGATGTCTAATTCCCATATGCAACAAGCAGTGATGTATATAGCTAGCTATACCTCTAGTTACACTATTTTATGGCAGCCAGAGATTTAAATTTAGCAATTCATGCTTCTGTCTCCTTCAGGCTAAAATTCAGTTGCATGCACAAACTGTGGCTTGCTCTGAGGGTCATCAAGAACGTAAGATTAGGAGAAACAGCCAGCCAGTCATCTTCCAAGCACAGAAGAATGCCAAAATCATGTCACTATTGCATTTTAAACCAGTGTTTGCTAACAGTTCCAGAGAGTTGCAAGGTTTAATTTACAAATTAAAGAGTAAACATATTTCTTCTGAAAAGGAAAAAGAAGCAAAAAGAAATAATAATGTTGCAGGCATCAGTGCTGTCTGAGCTATCATTTTGACATCCAAAGAACAGGCAGGATATGCTCTGGAATGGCTCAAACATTCATCCTAGATAAATCATGGCAAGGAACTTTATTGAGTCAAAAGGGAACTTTGGTTTGATTCCTATTACCATTTAACAACACAGAATGATTTTATTTACAAAGATGCTTCCCTTCAAAATGAAGGAATCAATGTATGCCTTAAAATTGACTTTAAAATTGGCTGACCTTTGGGACAAGGACCACATTCTAACGGCAGTAAGACCTGTGCATTAATTGTAATAATAAAATCTTTTAAACACAGCAGTGCTTTAGGAAGCATAAATTTATGGTAGTTAGTATAACAGTTTTATATAAAATATTTTGATATCTGCATACAGTCATGATGATTAAAATATGTAGTTTTTTTCTTGTAACCAATAAGAATGTTGTTCTTAGCACTTTCCAAATAATTTTTTTGTATTTAAAAAAAATCCAAAAAGAAGGTCAACCTATGCAAAGATTGAACAGCCACAGACAGTAGGTCTTAACAACAAGCCCCAATAAAATCAAAATATCAGGACCATTTCCAATTAGGAATAAATGATATTTTGGTGGTTAATTATGTCTATATAGTGATAGAATAAACAATTAGAAACAACAGATTGCACATGATGGGAAGCATCAGGACACACCCAACATAAATCTGAAGCAGAAAAATAATGATTAGTGTATTGATTTACTGATGTTATTTATAATCAAACAGGAACAATAACTCCACAATCTACAAAAAGAGTAATTACTGCAGAAGTTTCTCTCGCTACAGATTAATATGCTTTTCTAAAACAGATTGACCAAAAGCTGGTTTGAGACAGTGTATATCAGTAACAAAGATAATCACACAAAAACTACAGATGTATCATGGAGCTTCTAAATCAGTTTTATATTAAATCCAGGAAAAACATTCATGAAATACTGATATGTCCCAAAATTGCTGACAAACAACAAAGAGAACATTTCGCAGAGTCTCTACATGACACATAGTTTGCTGCCATTAACTATCCTCTCAACACTGGCCACTGCTGTTCTACAATAAGAGCAGAGCTCTTTCCTGTGCAGTAAAGCCAGCCTCCCCATACTCTGAACATGCAATCCTGCATCTATCACATTTGCTCATACTTGCCATAAACATTGTAGAAGTCTGGCCTGCTTTAACATTCATCATTAAGGTTACCTAAATATATCAACTGGAGTTTTTGCAGTCTACATACTCTTATTTGTAATGGATGCCTTTATTTTAAGGCAAAGATGAACAGTAATTTTCCTCACTGCTCCCTCCAGCACCAGATGAATCATTTAATTCTAACATTACAACAGATGATATAATAGCAGGAAAACCATACTAACGTGAGTGTGGACATGTCCTTTTTATTCCATCCTCTTGCCTGTTTTAAGAGGTTTTCAAACAGAAGTAACTAATTGAACTTGCTGGTAATGCTGATTACACAGCTTCCCCAATTACCATCTATAAACCCATTAACTTGCATCTGATTAAAACACACTCTTTAAAAAGGCATCTAATCCTAAATGGAAAGGATGAAGATAAGGAATTCAGCATCTTCCTGGCAGTTTGTGCCAACAGCCAACCCCCACTGCTGAGAACAGCATGTCCTAGATCTTACAGATTTGACTCTTCTTACTTTGATGGCAATTTTTTTTAATGAAGTGAAGAAATTGATCTAAGCCTATCACTGTAAGATATTTTCTCCGTTACCGATATTGACTATCTCTTCTGCACTTGTTAGTATTTCAAGATACTTTTAAAAACAGAACTGGATATTACATTCAACTATCAGTTTCACAAACAACATTCTTCCCTTCTCTTCATCATAAACTGACCAAAGTAATGGCAGCGATTTATTGCACACACACATATTTATCAGTTTGTCATTGCCTTAGACATTTATCTAGAAATTGTTGTCAGAACTAGTTTTCCAGGAATTTAGAGGTTTTAGAGGATTTGTCTCCCTGAAATAAGAACCACTTAAATATCCTAAATTGCATTTGAAAAAAAACCAAATTATAAAGCAATGCAGATAATTTGTTTTCTTTGCCAATGATCTGTCACACAATCCAAATGTCACACACTCATTAGTAGTTTCACAGTTGCTCACAGATTGTTATTAAAAATATTTATCATGTTCAGGCTTGTAACTATTTCCTCTTTTCAAAGTGAAGCATCATTAATAACTGCACCTGGAAGTTTGCTTGAAGCAATTTAAAGTTACATCATACAGCATTATTTTTTTAAAATCTGATTGTAGCATTAAGTTGCATAATGACAAATGATGTTTTCTAAAAGGAGTATTTAGCTTTTCTGACCAGGTTTCTCAGAATTATTTTTTTTCAAGAGGAACTTCTTAAAAGATAATTTTGATACTGGTCTGTAATGTATTAATACTGATTTTTAAGGATATGTACAAGACATATCTACAAACTACATATCTACAAATCTACAAACCTTCATTTTTCTTCAGTCTGGCCTTTCTACTTTCCCCTTTGGCAACAACTTCCCTTCAAAAACTCCTATTTTTTCTTCCAATTTACTCTGTATTCATAGGCTACTAAGGTGAAGATTAGGAATGAGAAAGCCTGAGAAGCAAAAAGGAATCCTGACCCAAAAGCAGTTTGAATATTTGGAGTGAGTTACAGTGAGAAATAAGGCAGTGATGCTCAGGGCAAAAGTGCTAAGACAGTCCAAATTCCCTGTTACCAAGGAAAAATGAGTATTACTCCTCCTTGGAAATTGAATATGAAGGTGACTAAGGACAAAAACGGTGGGCAATTTAAACAGCTCTATCTCACACCTGCTATGATATATGCTACAACAATTTTGTTAGCAGAACTCGCAAATAATATGCAGACTGAAGAGAAACAATTAGTAAGGTGGTTTGTACCTTTGAGACTGTTTCATGCTAGCAAAGACATCATATCAGAAATTGGCTTTCCTTTTCTTGCTCAAACTGCTAAAGCAAATCCTGAATCAAACATTGTACTGAGATGTGTCACACAGTTAAATCAGATTCAGAAATAATACTTTAACAGAATGAAATAAATATGAAACAAAGGAAGATGAGTATTACTTTAGTATAACAGGTAGTATATAAAAAAAATAAGGTAAGTTACATTTATACAATTTTATCCCAAATAGTGAAAGTATTAGTCTGAAAGCCAAAGAATCTGTGAGTCATCCTGTTACAAATTCTCTTATTCATATAAAAGAACTTAATTTTTATATAAAATATCCCATTATATGTACTATTATTTTTGATTCAGCATTTCAGTATTTAAAATATTTCTATGTGTAAATATCACAAACATTCTCCTGGGGAAATCTGTCTCTCTCTCTCTCTCTCTGCATGTTTACACATATGTCCAATGGCTATTGTAAAATAATGGTTGTTTCAAACATATGATACATGTACTACTAAACAAAATCAAATATTGCTGAATAAATATTAATTAATAAATATTGCACCAACTTGTAATTTTTTATGCTCAGAAATTATCTGAGCATACAATGCTTAAAGAGTACTTTTCCCCTTACTAATACTCAAATATCAAGTTTCTTCACAACTCACCCTATATAGCATATGTGCAGTTCTATACATATAACAAAGAGCAGTCCTGAAATATAGTCACTTGCACAACAAATTGAAGGTTTTTAAGCATTTTCTAAACATTTAGATTGGGAAGCAAAGAATGAGAATAAATACATTCGTACACTGACTTAAAATTTCTAAAGGTTGTACACTTGTGTTAAAAATTAATCTGCAACTGATTCTGAAAGCGAACCCCATAATCTAAACAGCTTGCTTTCACTTACAGTGCTGCAACAAGCAGTTGCAATGGTTAACAAAACTTTCACTTCTAGAAGGACTAGTGTTTGCTACTGGCAAAAGACTACATGAAAAACATGTATTTAGAGAGTCCTGCTGAAGCTGTAATTCCCTGAGTCACAGGGAAAAGTCTTTTAGAAATTAAAGAAGCATGACAACTTGCAAATGACAGTTTTCCACTTCACCTAAACTTCCAGTTCCTTCTTACTCAATGAACCTCAAGAAAATTATTTCTCTTAGATCTTGACAACATAAAAATAACCAAATGCCCAGCATTTTCCAGAGATAGATAAAACCCTCCTCCCCAGGTGCAAGAGAAGTTTTCACATACCATTGACACATTCAAAGACATCACAGCACTTGCCAGGTGTTCCATCTCCACGTGAGACTATCTGGGGAACGGAGCCTGCCTCACACATGGGGAAACCACATAAACCAGTGAGACACTCGCATCTGAAACCAAAGAACAGCAAGGAAAACTCCATAAATAAACAAAGTCACATACAGGATGAAAGAATAAGCAAGAGAAAAATAGAAAGTCAGAGCACAAATTCCAGCTTTGGCATACTCATGTGTTAGAATCACTTTTTATTAACTCAACAACCAAGACAGCTTATCAACCTGAAAGATTTTTTTTAACCATCCAAACTCTGTTTGCTGGTCAAGGAAACAAGAAGATGGTACTGTGTAACACCAATGCTGCTCTAGTGCTGTGTGTAAAAATGTAGAAAACTGTAGTTCCAGATTGTTTGAAAATAACTATGTTCTCCAGAGTTGCAAAATTAGGCTTCTCATCCAATTCTATCTGAAAAATCAAAATTGGTGAAACACTAATAGTACTAATTGCATCCATTAATCAGAAGAGCATGCTCTCATTAGGTAACCATATTACATCCAGTGCTATGTTGGGAAAATCAGAGGAAGTCCAGAGCCATTAAATCTAAGCCAAATAAAAATAATTGCAAGCTTTCTTTTGGTGTTGATGGTGCTGCAGTTTGTGGAAGGGGCAACCAGTTACATCTGATGCCAATCAATATAGGAATTTAGGTATATTACATATTGTGGTTAGTTTTGGACCATTCCAAAAAGAGTATTTTCTCCAGGTAAGTAGTATTTATTTGTTTATTTAAGAAATCAGCCTAAAGAACTGGAAGATGTAAAATGTAGATTACAGTGGTCACATTTGTTTCCAGATTCTTTGCTTTGTGATTAACATAACTGCTTAAAAGTCAAACACTTAGGACTTTCGATAAGTTTACATTTAACAGAGTTCTTGCCCTGAACAATGGGCACACTATAAGGAAAATAGCAGTGATTCTATAATAAAGTGCAAGATAAAATGAACAAAGAGAAATACGCAAATATCATAGCTGAGAAACTTGATGCACTCAAATTTTTCAATTGCAAGTCAATTTTTTTTTTTTTGGTAAACCCCCCCCCCCCCCAGATTGATTTAACCTATATATATATAGGTTATACATATATAACCTATAATACACATATATGTCAAATGGAAACAAAGAACTCGATAGAAGATCCTTCAAATATGAGTTAAAGAAATAAGAACTCTAGTTGTTAATCACTTTTTCAAATATTTTAAGTATCCCAAGATAACCCCCACATTAAACCACTAAGAAGCATTATCAGCCCTTAATGCATTTGCTTATTCTTTACGTTCAAAACTCAAGAAGCTTCAGTCTCCTCTACCATGTATGTCTCCTAAATTGCCCGGCACCCATGTCATCTCAGATTAGCATTCAATGAATCAGGAAGAGCCACCTCTCAACAGACAGGGTTTTAATAGATCTCCCTTTAACTTCATCAGTGTTAGACAAAATTGTTATATTCTCCACTCTAAGGTATTGCTCAGAAGGAAGTTCGCAATAAATACAAGTAAAATCAAGGAATCTTCTTAAAGTATTTGAAACTGACCCCTAAATTATTGTATTACAGAAGCATGTTACTATAAAGAGATAAATAAGTCCTTGAAAAAATTAGCCTTAATTGTATCAAATTTCACAAATAATGCTAAATATGTCAAGATAAAGTGAATCAATTTAATTCTATGTGCACATATATACTACAGTACAGTAACAGAAATCAAAGTTTCTCTGCTTTTGATACTTTTTTCTCAACTTTTTTTTAAATACAAAGAAAGGGGAAATCTAATTATTTTCTTGACTGTATGCTGTTTCTCTTCATAGATGTAGAAGAAAAAAAAGGCATTATGGCTTCTACTACATGTGATCAAAAAATCTAAAGGATTTGTGACAGCAGCTTCCCTTTAAGATGACTACTATCTCTCGCTTCTGCTGTCCCAATTGTGCAGAAATCTGGGGGGCAGAGAAGTGGGGGAGAGGAAGAAAAAAGACAAAAAAGAACAATTATCACTGTCAGGTTCGTGGAATTTGTACCTTAACCCATCTAGACACTGATTTAAAAGATGGTTTTCCCTTCTGAGAAGAATGAGACACAGAAATAAATGCCTACACATTAGTAAAGAAGAAAGAAACAAATAATCTATCCAAACAAAAAACCAGTACAGGCACAATCTGAAAGCACTATTAAAAGCCTAAATAAAAATACTAAATTTCACTTCAATCACCCTATATTCAACATCCGGGAAAATAGGTAGATCAAATTTCCTGAAAATCCACAGAGAAAACAGCATATGGGATGAGAATACAGTTGTGGATGTGGATTTTCCAGGTCTTATGAGCTGAAGAACTCTTAGTTCTATTGCCTTCAAAATAAGCTTTCTCTGTCATGTCTGTATCTTCCTTATTCTTTGTCTCATATTCATTGTTACAGATAAGAGTTCCAGGATAACATTACATGGCTAGATTAATAACTTGTACATTTCCCCTCTCGTTTTTTTTTTCCCAGTCCATGGCTTAAAAAAACCTCCCAAAATGCACAACTGAACAACAAGAAAATATGAATCACCACATTAAATAACTTGAGATAGAACAATCTTCCATAAAAAGGGCTGAAAGAGATGTTTGGAGGATTGGTGGGAGTCAGTGCTCCTTTCTGCAGCAAAGACTCCCTCTTCTTCAGAGCAATGAAAGTTTCACATACTCAGTGTAAGCAAACACAACCTCTTGCTCCAAAATCTTGTAAAGTGACTTCCCATTTGGTTAAAAAATAATCCATGCATAAGAGAACGTCAAAGTAGCATATAATCTCAGATGGACTTTTAAATAGCCTGCATTCTTTTCAGCCAGCTCTGCTAGGAAAACCTTTGACCATTGTCCAGGCTATTAGCATGCAAGACATTGTTTTGGAGACAGAAGTCCATTGGAAAGAAACCCAAGGAATTCTGCTAGCTGAGAATGGCTGTCACACTGCCAAAAAAAAATCTGGAAATTTGGAATAAGTGATCCCATCTTCAGTAGGAGAGCAAGATGGGTTTTACAGAACTAGATTTTTCTGAAGTGATTTTGGGGACAGAGAGACAGATGGAAGATAAGTTGCAGTCCGGCTCTGTTCTCTGTCACAGACAGCTATCCGCCTATCTTACCCATGGTAATGGAACATTAGGTTTGAAGTTTAGCAGGTCAGTTTGAGTTAAGCTTGTTGACAGTGGCCATAGTCACTCTCAGATTAATTTCTACAAAATTTAGCTGTTTGAATTGCTGTTCAGTAAGGCACAATGTTGCTTCTGAGGTGTTCCCTTTGTAACTGCAACTTGCCTATGGAAAACAGACACAGAAGTTGCTACAAGGAAACCTCCCCAGAGAGAAGACTGCTTCATACATCACCTTCTCCCTTTACGCATTTTGCAGAGACACCACTGCAACATCAAATGGCATGGTGCCATCCGAAAGTTCCAAGATAAAAAGGAGGGCAGTACTTGATGTACAGTGAAGTTGGCACTCAATGTCTGCCCCTCCCACACCTTATTAACAAAGGCTCTAAGGAAATGTGCCTCTTGGGATGTTATTACTGTAGCAGGACTCAAGTCAAGCCAAGAAGAACACATTCTTTTAACAAGGAAGAGTAGACCTGTCCGAGAGTACAATATTACCAATAAGAGGGTCCAGGAAATAAAAACCAAATAATCAAACAATTATGCAAGAGACTTCATGGAGTGCAGCCTGAAAAGGTGGTGGCATGGCCTGGAAGGAACCAAGAATCCCAAGAAAGGAGTTCGCTGCACTGAAATTTTTAAAATAGACAATCAACCTGACTGGTAAAAGAAATTGTCTCTAGTTCTTCAGGTCAAACAAACAAACAAACAAAAACAAAACAAAAAAACCACAAAACCAAAAACCCACCCAACAACAATAATCCTAGAAATTTCAACAACTGAGCAAGGCAAATTTCAATATATAAAGAACCAGAAAGGAGATGGTGTTCATTAATGAATGCTTCACAGAGGCAGGTGACTCCTTCAGTAATATAAATGGCCTGATTTTTAAATTCAGTTTTTACATTCTTCAGAAGATAAATAATTTCATTACTTGTTTAATATATGTTTGAGGGGTGTCGGTGGTGGGGCTGTTTTAGGTTGGGTTTTTTGAACATTTTTTTGGTTTTGTTTTTTTTTTTTTTAATATAATCCCTTTGCTTTTTTCTTTATGGTCCTAAAGTGCAAAAAGGACAAGGAAGAAGATGGGGGGAAAAAAAAAAATCAAATTGAACACTTGTAAATGACAACTTTTACTTCAAATCCAATTATCTTGGTTCATTTACTTCTGTTATTAAACAGATTTAAAGAGAGAAGGGCTTGGTTAGCCTCAGAAAAGCTGTTTTGATGGTAGGATCAAAAGAGTTCTCCAGGCACAAGGCATAATGACTATGAAAATAAGAACAGACACCCTGGAAAAAAAAGATTTAGTATCAGTGAATGGAAAGGTTAGGGTAGGGGTGTATTGACAAGAGAGATATTTATTTTGAGGATTAAAACAAAATTAAAGTCTAAAGCACTGAGACTAGAGAAAAGCATTCCTGAAACATATATCACATTCATGTAGAGATTTTATCAGTCCTTTTTTCCCCCCTTGCAGCAACCTAATATAATTTGCATTAATGTTATTAGCACTTATATTACTCAAATATAGTAGAGAGAACTCCCACAGACCTGTTAATATAAGCACTTTAGGATACTGTGAAATAAGGAATTTTCAGAAGAGAACTCCCAGCATTATCAAAGCTCAGTAGTGGCAAAGAAAAGAGTTAAACAACAAGACACTCCCTATCATCAAGCACAGGGTATAAGTGATGATGATACAGCAAAACAAAACAGTAACACAGCAGTCTCGTGAAATCATTGAAGGCTTATTTCCACGTTACTCACACCTGAAACTGCAATGTAAGTTAAATAAACTAGATGATGAGCTTTAAATACAGCTGGTTAAGCTACAGCTTAAGGAATCAAATGAACACAAGTCTTGGAAAACAAACTCTAGAATTTTCCTAAATCTTCAAGCATACGGACTGGAGAGGTTTTGCTCACAAGTTCAGGATCGCTATTTCATGCATTTTGCATGATACAGATATGATTGAGCACATCAGTAATGAAAATATTCATCTTTCATGGAAATCTTTCAGTATTTTATTTCAGAGATCAAAACATGTAGAAAGAGACGGCAGAAAAACTGAAAGTTGTATATAGCACTTATTATCAGGCAGTTTCAAAATGCTCAGAAGTTGTGCCCACTGCTATACAAACTGACTCATGTTGAAGTTCTTCCTATTTTAATTCTCCCTGGGGTTTACTTATTGAGAAATAAAAGCCAGTGTGCTCCCAAGCAAGAATTCTTTTCTAAAATTCTGGATATTAGGAAACAGCAAACAGACATCAAGTAAAGGAAGATGCTGACAAAATCAGCACTTAGGTCATGCAGATTACCATCGTTCCAAGGATTATTAGAATCTAAAGAGTTTATTTGACTTAAAGACTTGATTTCATCATTTGACTAATGTTAAATTAACTCATCTGTTTCCCTGAGCAATGACACAGGAAAAGGGGATAGACACAAAAAAATCATGCTATGGAAACTGTAGGCATACAGCCACTGGCTAAGTGCACTGACTTTTCGGGTGCTTTCATTTTTTCAAGCACACTGATACATGTATAGAACATTTGAATTCAGCAGTATAGGAAATAAAACACAATATAAACCAGTCCAACCAGCATGTTCCTTATGTTTTGCCATATCAGCTGGTATTTTCTTCTGTTGAAGATCCCTGTGGTTTTTACCACTATGTACCTCAGTTACTCTTTTCTTAGGTTTATCAGTCTTACTCTTCATAATATAAAAGACATTTCAAAACTAAAACCAAGGTATTGATTGCTACACAAATGTCTGTTTTCTGATACCACGAAAAGCTACTTCTTTTCTTATTTCACTAATTTTTAATAAGGAATTATAAAAATCTGATCCTCTTAGAAATAAAACACATTTCCTAAGGACTTCAGGTCAAAAAACACTTACGGATAATAGTTTTATAAGTAATTCATTAACTTCAATTTTCCTGTA
Source organism: Pachyramphus minor (assembly GCA_013397135.1). NCBI lineage: Eukaryota > Metazoa > Chordata > Aves > Passeriformes > Tyrannidae > Pachyramphus > Pachyramphus minor. The sequence continues at coordinate 1,575,702 of VYXB01010422.1, forward strand.
ACTCCAAAATTACTCCTAAAGCACATATCTTCCTGGAAAAAAACCATTAGGGATAGCTTTGCCATAAACAAAGTCCTTGAAAAACAACAAAAAAGCAAAAAACCCCATGGACCTCCACAAAACACATTACTGTTTAATTTATTTGCTGTTTAATTTCATGTTCACTCTCTCCTCTTTGAAAAGAAAAAAACCCAACCCTAATAATTACTTCATGATTAATTTTTCCATGCCATTCATGCTATTAAACACTTTCCTTGTATCCCTGAAGGCAATCCTGTGCTACTTTAGGAAAGACAATCATAGAATAGTTTGGTTTGGAAAGGAACCTCTAAAGGTCATCTAGTCAAACCCCACCCCTGGCAATGAGCAGGGACATCTTCAACTAGGTCAGGTTGCTCAGAGCCCCATTCAACCTGACCTTCCACAAAAATGAAGCCATAAGTTTGCTCCAAAATCAAAGTGTTTTTGAGACCAAACAGTTCCACCCAATTAATGAGACCTTTTTCATGTGGTGGGAACCATGCATGCAAGAACTGTAATGCTTTTGTAGAAACAAGACTGAAATTCACCAATGACATTTCAAAGAATTCATGAGAAACTAGTTTTTATTTTAAAATGGTCCACAAACTTCAGTTCCATTTTTACTTATTCAGTAATTTCAGAAGGAAAAATGAAGCAGCAATTTGTGTTGGCTGAGTTCTGACATGATGTTTACTGCTATTTTCCAGAGGAAACACAACTTCAAACTCTTTTGTTATAACCTTAGTAATGCTGACGTTATCATCTGCTCTGATTCTACTGCTTTCTTATGTATATGGGTTTCCCTAGACATCTGTGCACTTGTCAGTCTGAAGGCAACAGTCAAACACCTTATTGATCTCTGTGATACAAACAGAAATTTGCCTATTCAAGTAGAAATTATTCTCCATTAAATCATCTATTCAATATCTAAACAAGTTATTAGCTAATTAAGTAGAAGAAATGAAACGAAATACAGTAGGAAGTCTCAGGGGAAGAAGGAAAAACAATACTCAGTGTGATCAAGGTATACACTAATTGTTAAACTGAAAAGTGAAAACAAAAATTGTAACAGAAAGACATGTCTATCAGCTTATTATAAACTGAAAGAGTTCAAACACTAGCTTGCTTATCAAGAATGGAAACAAAATCAAATTCTATAGACACTATAATCTCATTCTAATTCCAAGCATAAAATGCCACCTACAAGGAGAAACACTTAAGAGTCACTTTAATTTATCTGTCTTAAAATTTCTTTTTAAAAGAGTCACAGTGGAGGAGTAAAATATACCATTTACTCAGCACATGGTCATATTAAAGAACTACATATAATTTTCCATAAAAACTCATATGTAAAAAAAAGAAATTATTTGCACAGCTATCATCAATACTTCCTCATCCTGTAGAAATACTTTTGTTTTGTTTTGCTCTTGAGAAATGTGCTTCTTCCTTTAGGTAGCACTGTTTTTAAGGTTGTCCAATTCAGTACTTCCTAGGAGTTGCTGTAAGATCATGGATGTGTATTTTCACAAAGGTACAAAAACCCGATCTTATAAAAGATGGCAGCAGGGACCTCTGTACTTACAATGTCTTACAACTTCTTCTGCAAAAGATTTACATGCTATTTCTTCTGCAAACGTTCTCATGTTTCCTCTCCTTGTCTGAGGTCTCTGATACTCAGAAGTCAGCTCCAGAAATGTCTTATGTTTCAAGAGCTTCTGTTCAAGCTTTATTGAGACGGCTTTAAAAAAAACAACGAGCCAACCAACTTACCATCTTTTCCCCATTTGTGGACTTTAGAAAAATATTGTTGCTAGCCAAAACAACCCACATTGTGAGGTTTGACGCCAAGGCAGCAATAACCATTACACTGAGAACATCTAGGAATCCCTGAGGCAGCCATAGTAAGGAAGAAAGGGAATGCCTGAACTCTGAATTCATTACCTCTCCTGGAAGACACCATGTAGAAGACAAACACGAGACATGAATCACCTTATAAAGCTTATACTCATGCCCTGTTAACCTTGCTCTTTGTGGATATTCAGTACAGTGTAGTCTGTAAACAGGACTGAATACCACTTTCTGAGAAAAATATTTGCCATTTCCCAACTTTTGAGGATTTTAAAGACTAAAGTAAAAATGCCTAAACACCTATTTCCAGTTATTATGAAACTTCACAAAATAGCAGTGTTCTAATTCATCATCTGTCAAAACCAGCAAAAGCCTACTGCAAGCCTAAACTTGACATGGGATGGGTTCTACTGGCATCAGTGTAGAGCTTTCCTTCAATATAAACCTGCCTCTTCAACAAGTAACAGTCTCCAATTCAACACGAAGTGTTACACCCTGGTGGTCCGATGCACTTCATAAGGCAGTGATCTACTAAAGTACAGGAGGAACAACTTGAGCAAAATTGGCCAGAGTGGTTAGACACCAGAGTTTCTAAGAAGCATAGCAAAGCTTCTACAGAACTCTTAACGTACTTTTGTTAGACCTTTTGTGCAGCTGCCCAAGTTACTCAGAAGTCAATCCCTGAATAGAAATTTCAGGAAGATACAGGTGTTTGGATTCTTACTTGGTCTTACCAGTTCCAGCTGAACCTTCCTTTAACAAAAACTGGGATCCACAACCACTTTCTCTGGGATACCAATTCTTGAAGATGAGATGGGTGGAGGAGAAGGATCTAAAATTCTAGAACAAATACAAGGGAGACCTCTGTGTCAGAGAAAGTTGCTTAAGAGAGGTGACTGGTACAGGGGAAAATGAGGAAAAATTTACACTTCCTGGAAAATCATGACTGCCCTCTGAAGAAAGTTGGGGAAATCAAAGTGGTGAATCCTGTACGGAATACGCAAACAATTTATCATAAAATTAAGGTCTTCCAAAGACACAAAGACCTAAGAAAACAGTATAGACAAACAGAGAAAAGATGTGGAACAGCCAAACAGCTAAGAAGAGTGAACAGAAAGGGTGTACGCAACCCTTCCTACTAAATGGTATAGATGTAGAGTTAATCAGGAATTCAGAGGCCACCCCTACAGATGCTGTCAAAAGAAAAACATTATCCAACTAGCTGTGTATGAGTGCTGTCAAACATAATGCAAATGTGGTTGGTTATAGCTTACCAACTTACAACTATAGACTCACTGCCATAAAATGAGAAGAACTGTGCCAGTTTACATGTAGCTGCTACTAGATTCCCTAGACATTTCTGTAACATGAAATACAGAACATTGGTTGGTAAGGCTAATGCTGTGATAGGTTGTGGACACAATATATGAAACAATGATAAGTCCAAGTGTCATAAAAGGGGATAAGGTACATTAAAAGCAATTGCTTACTGGAAAAAGTAACCTAGAGGTTACATAGAATGAATTAGGTTGGAAGGTACCTGGAAAATCATACAGTTCCAAGCTCTCTGCCACGGGCAGGGACACCTTCCACTAGAGCAGGTTGCCTAAAGCCCCACCAACTTGGCCTTGAACACTTCCAGGGATGGGCACCCACACCTTCTCTGGGAAACTTGTTCCAGTGTCTCACCACCCTCATGGTGAATAATTTGTTCCTAATGTCTAATCCAAATATATTCTCTTTCAGTTTAAACCCATTATCCCTTGACCTCTCACTATATTAATCATAAATAAATTTCAATGACCTCTAAAAGAGGTGTGGTTTTTGCAACCGCTACTAACCACTAATGTCTTTTAGAACTGCTAAATAAAGCACACCCATGCTAAAAATATTTTAATGCAGGACAGACAAAAAAGTGTTTTCTTAACAGAAGAGTCTCAAAGTGGAGCATGACTGTAGATTTACTCTTTTTCCAACTATTTCATATGTTGACAGGTAATTAAACATGATAATAAAATCTATTTTTTTACTGTTCTAACTTATATTCAACTTCTGTCCAAATCCAGCTTAAATTAAACCCTTTGACTAAATCAAATCTTTTTTTTGAGCTCTATAAAAATGCAAGTATTTAAGAATTGGGAGTGGGACAGAGGGAAGAACTGGGCTGTTTTCTAATAAAACTTTAATGCACATATAAATTGTCCCTTGGACCCCCCAAATGGGACTGAGTAGGTGATTACAATGTTAAATAGTATTTTATTATATCATCCAGAGAACTAACACTTGGACTTGCTGGTCAAGCTTGTTTCACTTCTTTACCATACTGCAGACCAAATCGAGGCATTGCCATTCACAGCAGCCCCAGATTGAGACATTTTAGCCACATACAAGGGAAAAACAACAGGGAAAAGACTATTCAAACAAGAAGAGAAAAGTTCTATGACTAATTCATTTCAGAATTTTTTTTCAGGGGTTTTCTTCTAAACCATACAACTATAATCCTACTCCTTCATGCTACTTGAGCCAATTGAGAGGTTTGCATTTGTAATGATATCCAGCTATCTGTAACTAAGTGATAGTGAAATAGTCCAATTCAAAGAGTCTTCATTTGTTCACCCATCAAGCGCAAGCCTTTTGGGCTGCAATCTTGCAAGACTTGCTCTTAATCACTTTTCTGACAAATGAAACAGTCATCGTGACTTGTATTCCTTTTTGCTTTTGATTTATTAAGCAGTTCACTGCTCTTTAAGTCTCTGTCTCTCTGTAACTTACCTGTTTCTGTTATGGTTAATTTACAATTGCTTTTTCTCCTCCTCATTCTACCACATAATTCTTGAAACTGCCTTTTTTTTTTTTTTTTTTTAAAAGCTAAGACTCAGGTAGAAAATAAACTACTAGAAATTTTGATAGATAAACATATATCAATTAAATTTCTGAACTTTTTCTAAGCTAGAACATATTTAAGCTTATGGTGTGAGCTTTTTAAAAAAGTATGTAAAGTAAACATTATTGGGATTTAGTGAACATACTCCTGGATGTACCTCTTCTCTCAGAAGGATATTACTATACCCTATTTTATCAGATATTGAAGCCACCATGAATGAGAGTGCTGCAAGAGTTCATCTCAGGAGGTAAAGGAGAATGACGCAATTCCAAACTCTGAGGAGAAGTGTGGGAAATGTTCTTCAATGTTAAGTAGTTTGGGGAAGGGGATATATTTCCATTTTATAAAGTAAACGTTGTGAGACAATATTAATTAAAAAGTCCTAGTTGGTTTTTGTTTCTTTGTTTTTTAAAGTTAGAATCCAATATAAAAAAAAGGACTAATGACTATGGAAGTCACTATCAAATTGAAAAGCAAGGCATTCTGACGACCAAATTTTTAAGGCAAGCATAGTATCTTCAAAACACAAAATGAGATTCCATAAATTGCTTCTGTCAAAGCAACATTGTTTGCTCCTAGCTATAATTACATCCTTTAATCGTTAATTCAATCCTTTATCAGTTTTCCCACTATTTTTCTCAGAACTGATACCAGTCACAACCAGATTTAATTACTTAGCTTTTATTCTTTTTAATACTGGCATGGTACTAACATCTTTCTATTCTCTATCAAGTTTTCTTGGTTTATCTGGTTTTATTAAAAGACTGACCAAGAATAGCTGGCTGTGGGGAGGGGGGGGAAAGGGGTGTGTGTGTAAAATACCTCTGGGAACAGAGCATTGAATGAATCTTGAAATTACCAAATCTGTAACAGGCGACAGCACAGAAGTAGGAATATAAAACTATAGCAAGAACTAGTAAGGAGACCTAGTAAAGACTAAGCTTTCAAACTATTCTGAGAACAGTCACAAAGAAAAAAAGATAATCCAAAAATATTTGGTGCAAATATGCTGTTTGCTGTATAAAATCCTGTGAAAAACATACAAAACTATGTGAGCAATAAAGATATAAACCAATGACAATCACTGAAACAAGCTCCTGTTGGTACTGTCCATTTTTCATAGATAAAATTAAACAGATTCTGATAAAGATTTGTACACTTACAAACAAACTCTCCTTAACTGCTTGCTGGTCTGCTGGTATTAGACCTTTATTTTAGTGGCAGTAAATGAAACAGATGATCATAATTTCTTCAAAAAGTCCAGAATCTTAACTAAAATAGTTTGATGATGTCTAAAGAATATGACCTTACGGAACAACATCTCTGCTTTTAATAAATTATTCTCAAATGTACACTAAAACCATACAGTGACACTTCTTTTGAACTTAATTCTAATAGTTAAAAAAAAATATGATATCCACGTAGGTGACTCAAAACTGAACGTCAGACAATGCAATTTTAATATTTCACAATTCTTAATATTTTATTAAGAAATTCCAAAATTAAAGAAAAACATCCCCTTTTCCCAACGTAGATTCATTCATCCACAAATCTGCACTTTGACTTTTTTTAAAATTTTGACATGCAAGTCTCAGAGACCCTTCAAAAATAAAGCTCCAATGTTTCCTCAAATCTGAGAAAACGCTGAACCTGAATTCAAATGATTTGATGGTTTGATTTTCATGTTCCAGTTAATTGCACTTTGATTCCCTTTCTGCTCTTTCTTTTCATACATGTACTTCTCTTCCCTCTAACCTTCTCATAAGCTTTTTTTAATGATTATTTCTATGTCTGTGTTCCTTTATTCCCCCCTTCAAGTAATATCTTTACCTACAGCACATGAATGATGACTACAGCATGATCTTCTTTAAGAAGCACAGGAGTACATTAAAATCAAAATAACTAAATATATTTCTAGCAGGCACACAACATGTAAATCCTTTATATGATCTTATTGCCGCCAGATTCAGTTTTTCTTCTTTTCTTCTCACCTACTCCATTAAAGAGTGTATTATTGCTTTGGCTGAATTAAGGCAATCCAAATAGCAACATGCAGCAACATAGACTGAACCACAAAATTAAAAACTATTAAAGAAGTACAATACACCTATAATTGTTTCTACCTGCCTGCAGAAACACTAGATTATGCTAATTGTGGTCTTTTTTTGCAGTTTTATACATCAAGGAGGGCGGAGGTATTAACACAAAAACTGCTCTGATCATAAGATCAGGTCATAAGACTCCAGGAGCTAAGTACTCATCTTTCCCAGCTCTGATCTCTTGTTAAACTCTGATCCCAGTAATGCAAAATGAATGATTTCCAAGAGGTTTCAGGAATTCACAATTATCTAGCAATTCACACATTGTAAGCCTGCTTGTACAACTGGGGTCTTTGTGTGCAGGAGACAAGAGTTTCACTGGTTTCAACACTGAATTACCCTACACACGGACAAGTACACTTCAGACATCAGTTACAGTCAACACCCAGCAAACCAACTGACTTTATTTTTAAACATTAGCAAAGGAATAAAAAGATTCTTTCAAGAACATATTTGCTCTAGGTGGTTTTTTTTAAGGTTAGTTCCCATGTGTGCACTAGAAATAGAAAATATTTCCAACTGGTCATTTTTCTGAAGAAAATGAAGTTTTATTTTCTTGGTACTTTATGTTCCCTGATAGAAGGAACACTGAAGTTATCATTGACAAAGAATAAGGTGGATATTTTTCATTCCCTCCATGCAAGCACTAGAAAAAACAAACCACAAATTATATTAGACTGTACAAAAATTGAACACAATTTTACTTTTGTGAAATAAAAGTAATTTGCCCTATATATCACTTTTTAATCCAACAAGTTGAAACAACTATTGAAGTAACAATGTATCATTAATCTTAAAAACCTAAGTTTCTGAGTGTTAATCTAAACTATAAATTTATGAAATAATAATCTGAGATTCCTCCTCCTCCTTTATAATCTATCTTTCTGAATACAGTCCTTAGTAGCATTCTATTCTAGCTGTTTTGAACATGCCAAGCTGTATTCACAACAATGTCAGTACGATGACTATGTAATATCTACAGCCTCCTGTGCAATCCCAACCGGCCAGGTCAGCTCTCAACTAATATGGCATTGCCACAATTCCTGGGAATTTTGTGGAAAATATGTTAAAGAATAAAGGAAGGATACTGAGAATCCATATCATGATCTGATCCAAAATTCAGAAGATAAGAAAATAGAAGAAAACAACTCTGAATTAAAGAACATTTGTAGCATTCAAAGGAGTAAGGGTAAGGATAGTAGGAGTATCCTGAGTAAGGATAGTACTATTTTTAAGTATCAGACCATAAATATTGCCAAGTTTAGAAATCTATTTTCAAATTTTAATAGCCAGGATTAGTGCATCATATGATATTTCCCCCCCATTTCTTTTCCTGCCCTGTTTTTGTTAAATAAATGTTTTTAAATCTCCATGCAATAAGAGACTCCCATATGTCATGGAAACGACAGTTTCAAAGAAGTCACCATATTAAATGTGCACCCAAAGGGTACCCAACAGTGAAGATCCATGATTATACAACCTTTGCCATCTTTCTGAATTCTTTGCAAGTGTATCACTGCTTTACACAATGGACTGAGAATAGGGCAATATCCTGTGGTGCGAAGACCTTCATCAACTAATTACAAGAAATATTTTTTTTTTGGTGTAAAACATTTTCATTGATGATACTTTTGGCCTGAATTTGTATTTATTTGGCATATCGCTGAATTAAAATGGCAGAATACCTGAAATTTCTGTTTCCCTACAGTTCCAGATAGCCATTATCTTTTAGGTTCTTACAGTGGTCTTCCACATACGAAAAATTAAGATTTTTTTTTCCTTTAACTAGATGGAAATATCTCTGGCATATTTTCTGTCATATTCATCATTTAATTCCTTACCATTAAACACCTTCCAAACTTTCACAAAAGTATTTACTTTTGCAAAGTTAATTAAACTAACTGAAAGTCAATCTCCTCAAAGAATTTCAGCAAAAATCAGCTTCCTTCATTTGCACTAAGAAGATTTTTTTTGGGCTTCAAAAAGACAGATTCCTGTATTTCCATCAGACTGTTATATCTTTAATCTACTTCTTATCTCTTTTATTCTATATTAATGTTTCTTGCCACAGAAGTATGTGTTATTATCCTGTGCTTACAGTAGTACTTGAATTATAGAGAACAAGTTAAAAATACTGAGCCATCAAGACACCAACCTTGTGGGCAGGGTGCAGCAGCCATCAGCCGTCAGCCTGACTTGGGTTTCATAGCTATCCAGGGGGCAAACAACTTGTTGAACAGGAGGACATTCAACTGTGCTGCAATCCACACTGAACACTATGGAGGAAGGGAAGAAGAAAATTTCTTTTACTTATGCTTTAGAAGCTTTTTGCAAATTACTTCCTCATAAGCAAACACTTATGCATCATCTGAATCAAATCATCTTTTAAGTCAGAAAAATTATCCAAGCAATGCATGCCTGCTAGGTAACATTACAGAAATACTTCCTTTCTCCTTAAGATTCACTTTTTAAAATTTTTGACTTAGGAAGAAACTGAACTAATATTAGTTAATAAAAATTTATAAAAATTAGGCAACCTTAAACAATCATTATACCTGTGAATAATATTAGTTACTAGAAATACACTAGGTTACTGAAAATATATACTTCCAACAGCGTTTAAAACAGTAAATGATTCATTGTTTTTTTTTTCCCAATTAAAGGCTGTTAACAGCAAAATACTTGGGTTATAGGAAATAAAAAAAAAAAAAAAGAGAGATACACTATGGATTTATGTCTGCACACATAAAATACATACTTTAAAGACTATGCCACTAGGTGTTTTGTTTGGGTTTTTATATATAGTGAAAATGAAATGCAAATTATCAAATCTTTCTGTGTTAATCAGATAAAGAATTCCACTTAACAAAAAAGACTGACTGACCGTTTTTAGAAAGCAATAAATGTTTAGAAACCCAGAAGAAAAAAAAATAAACAGGCTAAATATATATTTAATCCTTATGAGTCATTCTCAGGAAGGCTGAAACACATCTTTATCTTATTTGGTCCTAAATCTTCCATGTTAACAAACAATATCAACTCAGGTCTTATCTCTTTGCTACCCCTTATCATAATTATTCTAAGAAAGTACAGATTAAAACATGGTTCCCTCTTTAAGATATGAGCTACCTTCTGACTGAGCAAGCAGGATGAAGAGAATGTTATCAGACTGAAAATTATACAGTACGATATCCCTGATTAGTGATTAAACTTCACTTCAGTATTGACACTATCACAGCTGCTTACTGAAGTACTAAAGCAGCTTGGCAATGCCACACCACACTTCCTGGAAGAGCTGATAACTTTCAAAGGCCCATTTTCTGTCTTCTGGTCCCACATTTTTCCAGCTTGATGCTCAGCAGTACACAGCCATAATAACCAAATCAGTCTTAATGAGACATCTCAGTCTCAGAATTACATGTGTTCAGCATATCTCTATTGCAGTGGTTACAGTGTGATAGTAAATAGCTCACTAATACTGAAAAGCAGCCTGAACAGTCCATTAAAAAGTACAAACTTGAGAAAAATTACAAACAAACCCCAAATCAAGAGCTTTCAAATAGATTTTTTTTTCTTCTTATTATTATATTATTAATCATAAAATGGCTGTGGTAGTACAGGACCTCTTGGAGGTTCCCAAGGCAGGTCATGTAGATGTGTCTGTCCAGGACTGCACCCAGGTGGCTTTTCAATACTCCATGGATGGAAACTAAACTACCTCTCGGGGCAATCTGTGCCAGTGCTCAGTCACCAAAAAAAGTGCTTCCTGATGTTCAGAGGGAACCTCCTCTGTTTCAGTGTGTGCCCCTCACCTCTCTGATCCTGTCACTGGGCACCAATGAAAAAAAACCAAGAACTTGCCTCTCTTTACACTCCCTTTCAGTCTTTACACTGCCTTCAGGCATTCATATGCACTGAAGAGACGTCCCCTGAGCCTTCTCTTCTCCAGATGGAATGGTCCCATCTGTTTCATACTTTCCTTCCAGGAGAGTGATGAAGACAGATAAGAGATGCAAAATATTTGAAAGAGGAAAATAAGTTCCTACTGTCTTTCAGATTTAAACAGGTTTCTCAAAGTGGAAAAAGTATTGAGACAAACTTACAGATAATCTGAAAATGTAAGTTTCAGACTAGTCTATAACTGGATTCTTCATTGTTTAAAAAGATATTTCCCTGATTAGCTGCACTACTGTCCTAAAAAATAAGACTTTAAACATTTGCCACTGAACTACTAGTGTCTTCTCACATCTTACTTTGATTCCAATAATTATCACATGTACATTTCATGAACAGGTTTATTATAAGTTGTTATTATATATTTTATTATAAGCTAAAAAAAATTGTCTATTCTAGAAGCTTTGCACTTTAAATATATAGTTTGACAAATATGTGTCTTCAAGATCTCATAAACATGTTTCAGTTTCCTACCAGTGAAGACACAGCCAATCAACCTTTGTTTACAAGTCTCCAGGAATTTCCTCATGCACTGAATTTGTATACAGTATCATCCCAGAATTACCGATTTTTCTACAAGAATGTAGCAGAAACTCTGACATGGTTGCAGACCCTGACATATCTGCAATAATGTGCCACCTCCTTTATAGACTACAAAACCAGAAGTCTCTGATCTTGAACCTGCTAATACGTAGGTGAAAATAACTTTCTGGTAGAATATGCTAACCCAGTATATTAAGTGTATTAAGTTTCACCCTGGCATATTATGTCGTCTTTTCAACTAATAGAGTGTACAGTTTGGGGACAAAATCTAAATAACTATCTTTGCATCTACTGATCCAGTAGCAAGTCAGTAATCACCTATCTGATGCAACATGGTGGTTCAGCATAGGGTAAGACTTCAGAAGTTGCAGATTTCTGAGGGTTCAGCTCAAGGGTACACAGTCTGCTTCTACAGAAGCTAAAAAGCATCATGCAACATCCTTTGTTTTCAGTTCAGATGCATTTCAAGTGGTTCCTCAAGAATAACACAACACAACACATCTACATGTGATAATGGTAGTTACACTTTCTGCCCAGGGAGAAGTAGGAAGGAAGCATGAAAGTATTTCCCCATGACAAGGCATTACCCTCTTTACACTCCTTGACACTTCAGAATATATTACATACAACCATAACAACTGGCATTCCTGGACTTCCAGTGGAGCTATAGCACTGCTTGAATCACTTCCTTAACTACCCTATCCCAGGTATTTGCCAACATGGACCCCCACATGTGCTGGGTTTTTTTCCTCCCTCACCATCAACTTAAGAGCCATTTCTCCAGCTCCATTCGACATGTATCTGTAATTCTTCCTCATTCATTTTCTCCAGTCCTTTCCCACTCTTATCTCGAGTTCTCTCAACATCAAACAAAGCATCCAATAAAACAATGCATGTACTATTTCTATGAGCAACAGAGAATATAGAATTCCTCTTCTCTCAGCTATGCATAAAAACTTGATTTTGCTGACCCTTGTCCTTACACGCAAGACTGTGAAAGCTCCAGACCTGATTTTCAATGCTGAAGCTGTACCAGGGTGGAGCACAAGTTACTTCCCTATGCGTCATTACACACTACCTACTAAATTTTGCTGCTGATCTCAGACTTTCCATCAAGCCCTGACTGTATGAAATTCTTCGAAGAAGTAAGCTGAACAATAACATTCTCTTTACAATTGTGTTTAGATCAACATTTGGTACCAGAAAAAAAGAGGCCATGCTGGAAATGAGTAAATGAAAGCTCTGTCAGAAAGAATTCTAGAAGAATGACAAATGACTGGCTGTTTCAAGATAGGTTATGCCTAGCATGACAGATATTTCCCAGTGATGGGAAGGACGTCAGAAACCAAAAGACGACAATCCCTTTTGCACCATATACAACAACAACAAAAGTTATAAAAAAAGGTACAACAAACATCTGTTGGACAACAGCCAAAGTAAACTATTTAGTTTGCTTTATTCAGAAGTGACAGCTAGAGTTCCTATCACCACTTCACCAAAATAGACTTTAAATAGTTTTTAATTCAATCTTGAAATAAACAAACATGATTTTAAAAACATCACGGTTCATACTGGTTTAGCTTTTTAACCAAAGAGGCACTTATACTCCCAAAAATCTTGTTTCAGGTTATTTTTATTTTTACCGTTAACACATTATGCAGCTCCATTTGAGATTGCTCATCAAACTATCTTTAAGAATTATATTTTTTTAAAACACATTTTAAGAACTGTAACTCCCAGCTTACAACTAAATTCAATGCACGTTCAGTAAATTCACTGCTCATGAATGGATGCACAGAGCTTGTAGGAATAAACGAGGTTGCTTATGGCACCAGACCAGTGTTATTTCACCCCTGAGTTTTGTAACTGCAACAAAACAATGAGCGTGATACACTTATTTTCAGTAGGTACCACAACTGTGACAAGATGCTTGGTGGAGCAACAGGTAAGAACATTTAGGATAAATTAGTCTGGACAAGTATTTGTCCAAATTTGGGCAAATCTGGACAGTCCATAGACAAGTATGACTAAGCTACTAAGTTTCTCCACTGTTCATTTTCACTGAATACCAATGCCTTTAATTGTATCCCTAAAGTAAAAGTCACAAAAAAGGAAGCGGATCTCAAAATAAAAAAAGTTATTTTTATTCTAGCATTTAGTGTTAAGGAAACACTATTTTCCTTTCAGCAACTCAGTTGCCAATCACAGCATTTGAACATATGCAGATCTCAGCAGAAGGTTCCCAACTCAAATGCCACAGCAAACTAGAGAGCAGTGATATCTTATTTAAGGAACAAAAATAACCACAATTTATGCTTTAACTGCGCAAGCACTTTATCTTGGCATAAGGCAGCACTGCTGTCATAGGAAGCAGTCCTCCCAGACTCTGGCAGTTTGTTTGAGGCTGGTCAAGCAGACACCGAAGTGCAGGAAGAGCATTCTGGCAGCAGTACTCACAGAACTAAAGTTTTTGAGTCTGTGGCAAAAATCGGAAAACATTTTTCTCTGTTCAACACGCAAATTCCATCAACTTGCTAACATATTCAGTAAAACTTGTGACATCAGCCCTATAAGAAACTCTGCATGAACACCTACCCCCCAGGCCTTATACTGTCGACTGTCCCCTTTTTTTTCCCCCAGCAACATGACATTTCAGCTATAATTCATATAGTTCAGTTCCCCTCCAACTCTTCTTTCTTACAGATCTTCAGGATACCAAGTCAAACTCTGAAGACAAAACTTCTATTCCAGCTCTCTCAATTTCTAACCCACATTTGCAAAGCTCTACACATTCCTTAAATCTCATTAGTCTCCTTCCCCAATCTCTTCAAAGCCTCTACTCTTTTATCCTCCTAGTATGCATCTTCATTTTTCCATTCCCATGTACCTTCACCTCCTAAAGTCCCTATAGCAAAAAATAGAAACTGCTTCAGAAAACAATATACACACAGTTACATAAATTCTCTAATGTGATAGAGAATTGTATTCAGCTTGAAGATTCTGTGGCAAGTGAAAACAGCCTTCAAGAAGTAATCTCCATGGGTAAGTCTGGATGGACTTATCTGCAAACTACAAGATGGGCATTCAAATAACATGTGTGAGGACATGATCAGAGCTAACATTTACTTTGAGAAAGATAAATAATCCAAAGTCAGCAAGACAAAATTCAGTAAAGGCATAATTATGTGCATATATAGGAAGAATTAAAATGTAAAAATATAGTTGTTCAGAAGCATTCATGATACAGAAAGATCCTGGCATCACGGCACTTCACCAACTAGAAATAACTCTTGTAAAACAATTAAATCTTATTTAGAATTTTGCATGAGAGACAGAAAACCTTTATTCTACAGCATTTAATGCTGATGAAGACTCTCCAAAAATATTAGTCTGCTTTTGGATACCACATTTTAAAGAAATGTGGATAAATGCAAAAAAACTTATAGAAGGGAAACATAACAAGGTAGGAGTTCAAAGGAGCTATGTCATAAGAAATCACAGCCAATTCTAGATGAAAGAAGCCTAAGGTTGACAAAATGTTCCAAAAAATTGCAGTAAAAATTACAGTAAAGACTTGTTCACCAAGTCTTTGGTGAACAGGACAGGCGGGAAAAAAAGTTTGCCAAAATTTCCATATGGTTGGATTTGCATTGGATACTAGGGAAAAAAAAACCACAAAGAGAAGTACTAGAAGATACAAAGACTGTGCAATCTTCTTCTGTGGAAGATTTAAGAAAATTTAAACAAGTATAGGAAAAGCAGAGTTAAACATGCTTGCCTATAGGATTTTGGATTATACCATTTTATATGCCTGTTTTCAGCCCTCTATTTTTATTATTTATCTTTACCAAAGCCTGGATCAAAGAGTGCATTACATCTTCCACTTCACTTGGAATAATATATCATAAGAAAGGGTAATTTGTGTTCTCATGAAATGGAAGTATAAATACTGAAAATGTTGTAAAGTTTTTCAGTATGCTCCTCCATAAGCATTTTGCTCTCTAGTTTTTAAGGGTCATCACTTGATAATCTAGAGAAATCTAAGAAATCTTAAGACAGAATTCATAATTCTCTATCCATGCACAGTGTATACCTACTATGAGAAACCTTTGTATAATCTAATCAGTGTATAAAGTATGTCACTTGCACTAGTGGCATTCACAGAAATGCAACATTCTTACTAGGTTACTTTTCGCTTCCTGCTCAGTTTAAATTAATGTTTAAAGAAAAAAGACAGCAAAATTTATTATAATATTCCCACATTTAATAACTTTGATTTTCAAGAATCAGAATAACTCTGAGGCTATATAGGCTTTATTAGACACAACTATATAAATTACTTTGCTTGTCAGACAGAAAAACTGAAAAATGGGAAAACAAATTGTGTCTGATTTTACCTGGTTTGCATTCATAGAGGTCACAGCATTCCCCTGGCTTTCCTGATGCCTTAGAAACCAATATATTCAAATAGCCAGGTTGGCAAACCTTCCTCAAGCAGCCTGCAGGATTACACACACAACGGCTTGGGAGTGGACAGCATTCACCAGGAGGAGCATAACCTTCAATCAGGATAGAATCTTCTGGACAGCGAGGAGAAAACTGGACCTCACAGCGGGCCTTGGAGCAATCAGGTTTCTCTTCTGAAAGGGAGAGAAAAATCAGCATGCCATATGTGTCAGTAAAACACTGTACTGAAGCTGTAAACATGAACTCAGTTAAAGCCCCCTTTCTTCTCCTTCCCCCAAAACAATCAAATAGAAAAGGAAACAGCTGCTGCTGAACTGATTTGTAAAACTTAATGGAATATACTTAAAAAAACTATAGGTATCTGCAAGACAGCAGATGAAGTATTTTACAAAATTCTAATTTGTACAATGTGTGTGACTGCTGAACCCACACAGCCTCAAAAACAGCTGTGAAGGTACACAGTTGGTCAGGACATTTAGAAACAACTTGTCATATCATGTCAGCTCTGAAGTTCACACCTATACCTTCAGTTTCTGAAGATTTTCCACTATGAGCAACTGATCTTAACTGACTGATTTACTAACCTGGGCTGAGCTTTCACTTACTCAGAAAGCTAGTTAAAAGTTCAACATCTAACGTATTTGCAGAGTCCATACACTAGCAGAAGAGGATTTTTTCTGTACATATTCCCATATTCACATTAGAAGCATTGTTCCTATGTACTTTTGCAGCTTGATCACTAAGAGAAGAGGTTTGACTATGCTAATGATCAGGTTTGACGATGAACCTTATGGGTCCCTTCCAACTCGGGATATTCCATGATTCCTCCACGTACAAGTACTTTATATTTTTCCTTACAAGTAACAAAGACTACTACCTTAAATGTGCTAATAGATAGAGTCATAGCTCTGTTCTTATAGTTAAAAATCCCACTATTTCCATCTCTCTTCAAAACAGCCTTGACTAGATATGTATTTTGCCTAGAACTTTAAATAACATTTGTAAGACCACTGTTTTTCTGAAACCTATCCTTATGTTTAGATTCTTATCTGCTTTATTAAACACATTGTTCAGGCTGAACATTACTGATTACAGAGGTTCACTGCAGAAAGCTGTATAAATAATAGATAACATACTAGTTTCAGTATTTTAGACTAAAGACTATTCAGATAGTCTTTAGTTTACAGATATAATAAAAGGCTTGACATTTTAGTTTTTAAAATTATTTTTGTTTTCCACGACATGTAGTTCAACGTGCACAGAGAAGTGACAGAACTGCTGTAATAGCAGCCCTTGAAGTCTGTGCTTATGATAAGATTCTTGATAGACTACTTGTACTCAAGATAGACCAGAGAATTCCAACTGTTCATTGATCTGCCCTAGCATTATGCATCCAGCAATCTTCTGATTTCCATGACTAACAGATAATCCCTTTGTCATGCAGCCTCTCTCACAGAAAGGCAAGTTTACTTACTATTTTTCACTTAACTGCAATTAGATATATGCATGTATCTATATGAGGATATGCATTTCCTTCAGGTCTGCTTGTACTTGACCAATGCAATTGGTCAAATTCGAACAATACAGATACAATTTGGCCAATGCAATTGGTCAAATACAATAAAAACTGTGCTTGACCAATTTGGTCAACTTTCAGAAAGGCAAGATTTGTCAGAAATGCGTGTCAACCTCTTGGGATTCTGCCTGTTTAGGACTCTAGATGTATCTCTTTTGAAGACATATGGAAAGCCTACTGTTGGAGCTGGTCAGATCACCTAGCAAAAATATGAAAACAAGGATATAATGCTATCAACATGTAAGACACATCACACCACAAGAGAACAGAGAAATTTAAAGCACAGAGCCACAAGTATTTTTGTATGAAACGTTCACTCAGTGTTTCAGAGCTATCTTTGATAGTATTTTTCATGTCATTGTGCCCAACATAGTTAGTAGCAACAGAATAAATAAACAAATAAAGCTATCATCTCTTTCAGAGGAAATGGCTTAAACATAACCACCACCTTGCAAATATATGCGCATCTTTTAATAGCGGGTAACATAACACCAGTAGATATTTAAAAAAAACAGAGGAAAGGTTTTCTTTTTAATCCAGTGTCGCTATTACTTTGGTATTTCATAGTCCTGAAAACCCTACTAATAACTCTCTACGAATACTCATGTAAATATTGTGCTTCCAAATTACATCTCAAACTATGTACATGTTAAAAAATTCCCTTTCCAGTATACAAATGCAACTGAGCAACAGGAAAGTCAAATATATTAACACAGGCTGGAGCAGCCAACAGATTTTTCAGCTTCCCAAACTCCAGTCCACAGCAGAGACAAAATCAGGTTAAGAAACTTTCTGCATATCACGATTTGGTTCTTGATTTAGATGTCATTTTCCTTTATGGGAAGGAGCTACTGGTTGAAATGATATGTGGTCAATCATACATAAAGTGTATTCTTGTACAGCCCGTACTTCATATTTTTGAACTAATCTTTATCTAAAACATGAAAATCCAGCAGCTCCAGGTTTGGCATTACTATATGTTAGTTAAAACTTCAATTTAGTTAAAACTTCAATCAGACAGCCTCACATTAGTGTAACTGCATCCTGAGGCCAGAACTCGCTGTAATATAAGAAGGTGGGAGTTCAGTTTTACTGCATTTCAGTAAAAGCTGATGAGGGCTCCTCATTTTGATGCCAAGTTTGAATAAAGACATTACTTTCAAGCAACCCATTCAGAAAAGTTTCAAGGTTTTTCTTCTTGTTGTCTCAGCAAATGGTAGGATCTCTATCCACAGGGATTCATTATACTAAACTTGTTTACCTTTTCACTACTTCATCGAAGAAGGCATCAAAATTTAATTTGTTCTCAAAATAAATTACAAACATTAATACAGCCATAAATGTCACTGCTTTAGCCGGATTCCTGATTTAAATCCATTACATATAGCTATTCATCAAAGAAGAATAGTTTAATAGCTCTTTTTTCCTTTGCTAACAAACACTTCTAGCCCTTACAAAAGGGACACATAAGAAAACACGTAAGAACAAAATAATTAAAAATGCATCAGCAGCCTCAAAAGACAGAAAGGCAGGGTAATGGCAAGCTGCATTCCACAAAAAAACCCAGCTGTGAAATCACTCAGCAGTGATATTTCTGCTAACTTTTATACACCAACAGACCATTTCAAAGCAGCTTCTCAATAGACCGAAGTAGATTCACAATAGCCTACTGCTTCTCTGTCAAATAGACATACACTATGAAGCACTGACCTGTCTCCTAGATGTTGTTTTAAGCTATTGCATATTATACAAATCAGCATCTTCAAACCAATATCTTCAAAGTCAGACAAGGCACCAGGGCTTAAACTCCATTTTATTACCTCTATTCTGATAATAAATAGAATATAAACAAATACTATGCACCCCCAGAAAGAGGAGAACTTTTTCAAAGCAGTGTATCAAACCCATAAAATTAGAGTTCTGAGGAAAGGGGAACTATATAGACATGTGACTTATTACAAGACAAATAAATACAACAAATATATACTTATTTCTGAATAATGAGGCATCTTAACAGACTACACTACAAGAAGATACATGTGCCACATTCCCCTCATCCATAGTGCAAATTCTTTCACAAGAACAATTTCATACAACCCTAACTGTATGTAAAGACAGTAGAATTGTTATAGCAGATATCTGCTTTTATAACTAAGAGATTGTACTCAGGAAACTTATCACACTAATTAAAATACATTTTTATAAAACTTTGCTCTACCTTTACCCTTGAAGCAGCTGATAGGTCTCATTTGATAAGTTTACTTATTTAGAAAGGCAAGAAATTGCTTATACAACTCACCACTTAATTTACTGAGGAGTTGTATACAGTTTTGCAATTTGATTTTCAGAATCAAACAGTTAATCACAGAATCCCAGTATAGGTAAGGTTGGAAGGGACCACCGTGGGTCATCTGGTCCAATCTCCCTGTTCAAGCAGGGTCATCCTTGAGCACGTTGTACAAGATAGTGCAATACCTCTTTGGGCAATCTGTTCCAGTGCTTGGTCATAGACACAGAAAAGAAGATCTTCCTCATGTTCAGGTAGAATTTTCTGTGCATCGGTTTCTGCCCATTGCCTCTTGTCCTTGGTTGCTTGGCACCACCAAGAAGAGCCTGGCTGTGTCCTCTCAACACCCTCCCTTCAGATACTTATAAACATTGATGGGGTCCCCTCTCAGCATCTCTTCTCAAGGCTGAACAGGCCTAACTCCCTCAGCCTTTTCTCACAAGAGAGATGTTCCAGTCCTTTAATCATCTTTGTTGCCCTCCACTGAACCCATTCCAGGAGCTCCATGGCTCTTGTACCGAGGACCCCAGAACTGGACACAGCACTCCAGATGCAGCCTCCCAAGGGCTAAGTAGAAGGGCAGGATCAGCTCCCTCAACCTGCTGGGAATGTTCTTCCTAATGCACCCCAGGATACCACTGGCCTTCTTGGCCCACAGCTTATTGTCCACCAGGACCCCCAGGTCCTTCTCTGCAGAGCTGCTTTTCAGCAGATGGGTCTCCAACCTGTACTGGTGCAGTGGGTTATTCCTCACCAGGTGCAAGACCCTACATTTGCCTTTATGGAATTTCACATGGTTCCTCTCTGGCCAACCTGTCAAGTTCCTTCTGAAGGGCTGCACTCTGGGGTATCGGCCACTCCCCTCAGCTTTGTGCCACTAGCAAACTTGCTGAGGAGTCATCTGGCCCTTCACCCAAGTCATTGATGAATAAGCCAAACAATACTAGGCCCAGTATCCACCCATGGAGGACACAACTAGTGACAGGTCTCCAACTGTGCCACTGACTATGACCTTTTGGGATCTTCTATTCAGCATCTCACTGTCCACTCAACCAGTCCACACTTCCTGAGTTTGCCCTATGAGGCTATTGTGAGAAACAATGTTGAAAGCCTTGCTGAAGTCGAGGAAACAGAAAAAAAATATAGAACTTAATCACATTTCAGTCTCTCCTTAAAAAAAAAAAAAAAAAGAAAGCAAAAGAAAAAAAAATTAACAAGGAGAACAATCATTTGCCAAGGATGCATCCATTGAGCTTTCCATACAAGTCTGAACTGATAATCTACAACCCACTAAGAAAACCTTAGTTGGTTGCAAACACTGCCTTTATGTTCCAAAAAGGAGCATTTCAAATAGCTATGCAAAGAACAGAAACTATCGGTTTTCTGATGAGTTTTCTCTGTGGGACACATTCTCTTTATAGCCTTTCATCAAACACCATTGATGCTGGCAGCATTTGGTATCCCTGACACCTCAGAGCTCACAAAGAATCTCTACAAAGATAGAGTCTGGATCAATCAAGCTTTTACAAACTATCTTGAGAGAGAGAATTTTTTAAGAAATTCAGAAATGTATCTGGAAATATTAAATTTTTCATAAACTGAAACCAATCCAAACAGGAAAACTGACACTTAGATGAATTCCAAATAAGACTCCTATCCTCAGAAACAAACTTAATCTCTACTCTAAAAGACCGGCACACAGATCATTTAATATAAAGTTCTTCAGTTTAACAGTGACAGTGTTAGTTTTAGGTATAAATTACTACTGGTACCAGTTTTGCATTTGCACATGATAAAGGACACCCTACAATTACCAAGAATAATCTAAGTTACAATGTATAACTAAAAATAACAGCTAAGTTACAATGTACTATGTGCCTTAATATTAAGACAAGGATCATTCACTGAAAAAGTCAAGATGTCTCAAAAAATGTTCACTTTTTTATCTCAGATGGGCACAGAAAAGTTAGGCATCTCAGAAGTCAAGGCATAACAGCATTCAAACTGACTTTTCACTGCAACCACAGTATATTTGTTATAAAGCATGTGAGGGGGAGAAAAGCAATCTTCGAAGGATAGAACAATAAGAAAGAAATCAAGATATGGATTTTTTTTCTTTCCATTAACTTCAGAAAGAGTCTCTCATACAGCAACACCTGTAAAGCCAGAACTTTCCCAAAGTTTCTCCATATCAAAACCTAACATGTATTTTTAAAATTATATTTATCATGACCATACAAAGTTATTATGGGGAAATGGAGTTATAATAGCAAGTTAATAAAGTCATAATGTTGAAAGCAATGCTTTCTCTGAGAGAAGGCATTCTTTACCTACCTGAAAGGTATTATGCAATATTCAAACTGAGTACTTGTTTAGATATGTTTTTATTAAGACAGTCACTGAATATAGGAAGTCTAGGTCTCAGGAGATTTTTGTTTTGTTAAAGTAGAGCAGTTGTAACAAAACCCAAACAAGCAGACACCAACCCCACTCCTATCTTTGTTAATACCAAAGTAGTACGGAAATAAAAATGGCTCCTCAAGAAAAATTAAACACTGCTTTCACCTCTGTTTCAAATTCTTTTCCTTCATTATGTTTGCATGCCCTGCTTTGACACGCAGAGAAAGTATATGCCAAGTTTATTTAATGAGAAAAGCAGAACAGTTAAAGCATTGGTTAGTACAGTGAAAGGATCTCAAGTTATAATCTAGTGTGGCAGAAATACAGAAAAAAAGCCCCAACAGGGATGGGAGGGTCTTCTCATTCTTCAAGCGAAAAAGAACACATCCACGCTTCTCATGAAACCATTTCAGGGAGGGATTTTTATCATTTTGTCAAAGCGTCAGGTGATGCTGTTACTTAGTGGTCACCATAGAAACAAGGACAGAAGGTTTTAACCCAGGAGGAGGTTGAAGAGAACTATCAGATTCGGGTCCAAATGCTTCCATTGAAACATTTAAACTGTTCTACACCTGTTTCTTTAAAACCAGGTTTTTAATATGTACGCATATGGATATACATACACATATGTATGCACAGACAGATGGAGGGAATACATTCTTTTTTTTCTGTTAGGTCTCTACAAAGAATACAGAATAAGAAGCATTTTGATATAGCCAGAGCAGTTCAAAGTAGAATATGTTTCATCAAGATGAACATTTTGAATGACTAAGCAAAATAATGCACTACAGCTGGCATAGGTGCTTTGAAGGCACACGTCGTTCAGCTTTGCATTTTTGTTTCACTGTAAACAATTTCTGTGAAATCTAGGCTAAAATACAGCCACCTTTACTGTACAGTCTTTGAAATACATTCCAAACAATAGGCATACTGTATTGTCATACAGTGACAGGAAGAAAATATTAACAGGATTAGGGATAAACAAGAAAAATGATTACCCAGCTGAAGCGGTCAGACAGACAGGGATCGATACTGGAATGCAAAATACCCAAAAGGATTTTAGAGAATCAAAAGGGCAGTTATAGTAGATTAAAAAATGAGATTACCTTACACATACAATATGCATAGTACTGTATACGGATGAACTGCTACAAATAAAAAAAGGACCTAGAGCTTGACCTTTTACCTAAAACTGAACTTTATTTAAAATCAACTTTGTTTTCTAAACAAGTCTTGCTACACTTTCCAGCATTCTGGCACTCTGGTTTTATGTACTACACAGTGGGGCAATCTTTCTCACCCAAATTGTAGCATCATCTTCTTGTAATATAAAAACAAGAGCCTGCAACTAACTTGGGTTAAAAAAGTCACACACGAACAGACAGTCGTAGATATCACTTTTATGAAACATGCACTCATTAATATACATCTTTGTGACATGGTATTCAGTATAGATTTGACAAAGACTTTCCATTTCAAGGACCAAATAACCAGAAAAAAAGGGTTACACCACTCAAGAAAGACAATAATCCTATTTGGATAGCAAAGCTATTACAACATTATAATTCCAATTCCTAACTAGTTTCTATTCCTATACTAAAAATATTTAAAAGAAAGGTGGTAACTCAAAATAAAAACCCAAGCCTCACACCAGCACTGCAAACAATCCTGACGCGCCAACTGCTGCCTTCCAAAGGAAGAGTTAACAGACTCAGTGAGGACCTGTCAGACACCTGCATCTAAATGCAAATGCAAGTTCTATGAAAGCAATAAGGTCTAGGGCAGTATTTACATTTGGGTTCAGACCTCCCAACTTACATCATTCCTCTGTTAGGCTTAGAAACAGGTCTTGAGAACCCAAAGGTAGTTTTACTTTTCCTCCATTTAATTCAAAGACTGCTTTCAATGGGTATGCAATAGCTTGACACCAACAAGTTAACCCAAATCAATAATGGACAACATTAGCTGACAGAACTGTACACAAAGGGTATGAGCCCAGTCCATGGCATAGAACACAGGGGAAGGTGCCATCCCAGGGGCAGGATCCACTTTTATTGTTGACTGCACTGGTTTATTTTAATAGCAATAAAGCACCTTTAAACTTCAGTAGTGAAAATCCTTCAGAAGTCAGTTGGAGAGATGAGCAGATAGCTACCTACCTGCAGTCAGATTAACAGATGTATTGCTTCTAATGTAAAAAATGAAATTAAAAAAAAATAATTCTAAAGTGTTTTCAATACTGTCATTGTACATTGTACATTGTGATTTGTATGTATAAGAGAGGCTATTATGCTGGATGAATGGTACTACTACTATTGCTCAATCTTTTTATTGGCAAAACAACTGAAATTTCCAAAGGAAGGAAGAGTATGTAAATAGTAATGAGGTGATCTCAACTAGAGAGTCAAGACTTTAAAGAATGCCAAATCATTTTGGAAGCAAACCAAAAATGAAAACGCTAAATTTATAATCAGTATAAACTTCAACGACTTACAAAAATGTACAGCAGTAGTAAATTTATCTAAGTATTATTTATTACAACAATATATTCTGCTGTGAAAACAAAGGTAATGCTGAATAAGTACCAAAATGATGATAAAGTACAAGTATTTGGAACAATTCTGCTTCATACAGCTTGAGAGAACAACATAAGCTAGCTGATATTGGGAGAAATAATCACAAGTATTCACTGAAGGAGAAGTACTGCAACACACACCTGTGACAGGGAGGAAGGGATTTGAATGTGAGGACATACTGTATACCTCACAAAGGACAAACCTCTGGAGACATCTCAGGATGTAAGGAGTACCAAACAACTTGCTTTGCCACATAATCACACCCAAAGTAGTAGTCTCAAATTGCTGTTTGCTTCCTAATCAGTCTGAAAACATAAACATAACAAGAATGCAGAAAACACTGCATCACTTCCATTTGCAATAATGCAAACTACAATCAAAATAAAAAAATGATTTTACAAAGAATAAGAGTTCACATATATATGAAGCTAGCAGTTGAGATGGAACAGCAGGAAGGACAAGTTTTCTAGAGCTATATTACAATAGCAACTGAGTTGTAAACATTAACTTTTAAATGAGGGGTTTGATATTCAAAGAAATGCAATTTTTTTCAGTGAAATTGAATCAACTGTCTGCCCTTCAGTATTTTGTTTTGGTTTTTTTAATAAAAATAAATTTAAGATATGTTTTCTTTCAGTTCTCTCTGATATCTGCCAATGTTAAAAAAAACCACCAAAACCCTAAAAGCCAAGGCCACACACAGTAATACAAGGACCTAAATGCCTTAAGATACCCCTGGCAAGTAAATGCCATTATGCAAACTAGTTTTCCTAGCTATTATGTTCAAAGAACCTCTGTCTGTTTCTTACCAGCTTAACCTCTGTTNAATTTTGTTTTGTTTTTTTAATAAAAATAAATTTAAGATATGTTTTCTTTCAGTTCTCTCTGATATCTGCCAATGTTAAAAAAAACCACCAAAACCCTAAAAGCCAAGGCCACACACAGTAATACAAGGACCTAAATGCCTTAAGATACCCCTGGCAAGTAAATGCCATTATGCAAACTAGTTTTCCTAGCTATTATGTTCAAAGAACCTCTGTCTGTTTCTTACCAGCTTAACCTCTGTTTCTGAGGAGTTTAACCACATATTTTTAAAATTCTTTCACAAAAACACTCAAGATACATAATTATCAGGAAAATCAACACTGTTCATCATTTCATTCTTCTCTTTACTAACCTAAGATACCACAGTCTTCAGAAACTATAAAGAGGAGCATAGTTTCCTTCTTTTAGGCAAGGAGAAAGTAACTGCTTCCAATGGTGAAGGCCAATACCCAAGTGTTTCACGACATTTTCACAGTCTAACTGCTATGGTTCATCCCTCTTGACTTTTCTGGGTTGGTTTCTTCCTAAGTTTTTCAAAATACTCTGTCTAATTTTATAATTTAAACACATTTCTATTATATAAGTTTTCCATATAACCAGAGATCTTCCAGAATTTTTACTTTTTTTTCTTTATCTTTTTTTAACATTAACATTTCTGTTAAATTTGTCTCCCTGGAATAAATATTAATACCAACTACTGTAACTGTTCCTTTGCAATTCATCAGTTACCAAATCTGCATAGTTATTGAATAAAATTTCTCTGCATTACTTAGGACAACAGAAAAAAACTCTACCCATGATAAGAAATATGACAGCAAAGCAACAGGGGACATTATAATTTAGGTGAAATCTATACTGACATGGTAAATTCTCATGTAAAAATTTTTGGTGCCTTGCAGTGTAGAGATTCTACAAACTTTTTACAACAATTCCATTTACAAGATGTCAACATGAATGAATTTCAACAGTCTTTCAGAAAAAGCAGATACCAGTTGTTATCAGATTTATTTTTGCAGAGAAATGACACTTAACAAAACTCTAGTTAAAAGCATTTCACCGAATACAGAAATGGTGGATATTCCACACAAAACATTATCTTTCCTCCAAGACTAAGCCTTCTAATAAACTGCCATATCTGTTACTGAAGATGCAAAACGCATAACCAGCCTCAAACAGACTGAAGACCACACAGAACTACAGTACGGGAAGGGCAAACAAATTGCTCCACCCTTCAATACTGCCACACAAAACTCCATGTAAGAAGCCAGGTTAGTTTTAAGACAAACTGAGAATCTTGAAACATCCACAGTCTTTATTCCTCAAATAGTCACTAAACAGGTGCCTGCAAAGGGCTATTCAGGTGCATAAATAAAAAATTTGATTATACCAATTAAACACAGCCTCACGTCCATGACACATTAAATACTACTAGATATCACCACCCTCTTGCA
Source organism: Pachyramphus minor (assembly GCA_013397135.1). Lineage (NCBI taxonomy): Eukaryota > Metazoa > Chordata > Aves > Passeriformes > Tyrannidae > Pachyramphus > Pachyramphus minor. Next base: position 1,602,633 of record VYXB01010422.1, read on the forward strand.
GCATCCCTTATTCTACCTCAAAGCAACATCTCATAGAGGGAATTAAATGTCAAAACTACAAAAAAACATAAAGTCAGAGTTTACACAGCACTGAGCTTCTGTTAACATTAGTACAAGTATTTTGCTGACTGCAGTAGTCATTAAACATGGACCCCTCTGTTTCGAGCTGGATGAAAGCCAACACCTTTTATTACAAACAAAAGACAGTGAGTCTGGAAAGAGACCAACAATCCTATGCCAAATATATAAAAATAATCTCTCAATTTCAGAATGTTGTTGGCTGCAACATTCTTTAATTAGATTCAGTTTCTGATCTCATTTGAAGCATACACTTGTGTATTAAATACCTGGAAAGTTTGATTCCAAGAGCAGCTTAAAGGGGAATGATCTAGATGACTGCAAGTATGGTAATCTGTTTTTCCCCAAGTGTATTATTTGGAATACTTTTTTTTAATCATAACTAATAAAGTGTGTCATGAATTACTCTGGCTTAGACATTTTTTCTGATTCTTTACCCTCCACCTTTCTTATTCTTTCTTCTTCATTGATCTTTCATCTTAAAATATCCAGTTATTGCTCATGTCCTCTTTAAAGCAAACCTCAAAAACTATTTACTTCACACCTTTTGTAACATGTCTTTCTTATTATACATCTCCATCAGTACAATACACAGCAAAATAGCTGTGTACACAAACAATCTACCTTAATACAAAATATTATTTTCTCTTACACACCAAAGAAAAGCATATTTGTGGCATTTTGCATATCATGACACAATTAGAAAAAGAACAAACTGGGAAGTTCAGATGCAGAAGTTTTCAATTAGCATAGTTTCTTAGGGCAGTTTGGCTAAGCCTCAAATGCAGATTAAATTTACAATCACTAAAATGCAGGTTACATACCTTTGTGGAACATTATGCATAGTAACAGAAGCTACTGGCAGAAAGCTGCAGATACAGTTGTACTTCATAAGTAAAGTGAAGAAAATTAACATAATTTCCACTAAGATTCCTGTGATGGCACCTCTTGCACAGTTTTGAGATTCAGTCACCCCCAAAGCCATTTTTAGATCAAACAGTGCAGTGCGTGGCACAAGAATTGACACGATCAATGTACATTAATCCTACATATAAAAGTTTGCAGCAAACATGCTAGTTAGAATTTTAATTGGGAACTGTGGTGAACAGAGTAATTCTACTGCTTGAACTAGACTAATAAAAACAGAAGAGAGTTGAGGTTGCTAGCAAACACTAGGAATTTATATCTCAAAAGATGCAATAATCCTTACAACCACCATACTACAGTGATCATATAAACACACGCAATACATTTAAGAATTCCCAAATGAGACAAGTCATTCCTTCATACAGAACAAGCTGAGAACTGGCATTGCAGGAGTCAGCAAAGCCTGAGTAGTGTTAACCACGTGTCGTGGTTTAGGGCTGGTATTGCCCAATTTAATATTCCCACCAAAAACCAGGACACCGCTCTCCCTCCACCTCCTATTGGAGGCATAAAAGACAAAGATCATGAGGTGAGATAAGAACATTTTACTGGAAACAGCAATGAGACAAGAAAACGAACTGTAACAGCAACAACATTAATAATAAAAAGGCATAAGAAAAGAAACTATTCACACAGAAAAAAACCCCAATAATAGACAATATCAGAGGCTCCCTGCACCATGTTTACTCAATCAGAAGGAAGCTCTTTTCCCTGGAAGAGAGTGCCTTTTCTCCAACCCCAGTAATGATGAGAGGTGGTGTCCTGGCCATGCCCTCTCGAACCTACCACAAAAAAAATTAACCCTGTCCTGGCTGGAACCAGGACACCAGGAAAGCCTTTTGACAAAATAACAGCAGAACGCAAAAGCTACCAAATAACCTTATCAAATACCACAGACACTGATGCTTATGCATTCTCAAAGCAAAGATTTAATTGTTTTGCCCTATTTGGCTTGATAAAGAGAAAATAAAATCTAGTATTACATGATGAGGTGTGACTCCTCCACAGTACAGCTCAATTAACTGCAGTCCTCACTGTAAACCAGCAGCAACTAAATGAGAAAGAATAAAAAAATGCTTCTTACTCTCAAAACTCTTTAGTTAAAGCAATTGGAGGTGCTAATTGTTAATGAAGGCAGTATCAATGAGGTGATTTTAAAGGAAACTTTTCATTAGCACAGCTCAAAATGCACACATTTTGTCAACAAAAAGAATAAGGTGCATAACATACCACTGAGTATTGCTGCTGACAATCAAACAATTCTCCTCTAATCTTTCTTCTAATCTATGCAATGAATGCACTCTGGATCAAGACTTACTAAGATTTATCATGCAGGAAAGACAAGTTTAAATAATACTGATACATCAATAATGATAAAACAGGATGCAAATATGTAAGTTCTGTCATCTGCATGCCTTCTGAAGTATGCCTTCAGAATCTCATCAGCATATAAGAGTAATTGAAATACAACAGAAGACAGTTAAAAATTTCCCTCTAAATTTCTTACCACATGCATACCTTCCTCACACACTGTGACCCACTAATGCCTTAGGTGAATGCTTGAAAGGAAACAAAGATAGTAAGTTTAATAAATCTCTCACATACTTAACTTGCAGTGCTGATTCTAACCTTACACTTAACCCAGCTGATGTCCTATAAAGCAGGATTTTAAATATCACCATTAACACGCCGACCTTGGCCACTTTCACACAATATTTTTTAATTATGTTGTAGATTTCAAGACATTTTAAAATGTCTTGAATTATTTCAGAAAACAAAGCTAAAAAGATAAAATAAACTAAGTAAATTTCATGTCCAGGCACAATTTCTATTATGGTGCAAAACAGGCAAAACTTAGATCACACATAAAAATGGACAGTAGGACAAGCTTGACTTAGTAAGGACTTACGCAATACACACTTACTCGTGTGTATTTATACTGTCTCATGATTTGCACATTACAACATGGTAACTAAGAACATTGACTTTTAAAAAAAAACAAACAAAAAAATCCAAAAAACTTGAAAAACAACAAAACCACACCAACAAAACAACAAACAAAAAAATCACCTCCAAACAAATTTTAAAAAATGCATCACAAAAATATATGAAAATGCACAGAAACATACCAAAGGAACAGAGAGGCTTATATAACTAAGTAGCCAAACCAAGGCACCACCAAATATATATAGACAGGATACTCCAATGCACAGAAGATTCAGAAGACTGAGGACCAAATTTTAGTACCACATTCAACTGGACTGAGGGTCTTTCTATTCCTAGTTTCAGTAATTCAGACAAGCTATTTTGGTCATTTCACTCCCCAATTTACCATCCATTTTATCAACACAATTGCTTCACAAGTGCAGGTGAACTTGTTCTGCATGTGATATCACACTTCATGCAACACAAAATCTTTTTTTCACTTAAGATTCCTAGATGCTGCAAAAAAACCCTCCAGAAACATTCCCACCAAAAAAAACCCCAATTTTTTAATTCGTATCTGAAAATGCTATACAGCTGCTAGAAATTCTGAATATTCAAGAAAAAAATGGTAAAGTTTTTCTTCAACAAAAAAATTGATTTCTAGTATTCATTTTTACTAGATTCAGATGAAAAGAAGGTAACACAAAGTACTATCAAATGCATATTCACTAGTCAGTCACCAGCAATAGTTGTGTATTGCTGTTTTGCAAAGAAACTTCCACTTACTATGTGTTTGGTAATCAAAATTCAGACTAAACCAAAGTATGATGCATCCATTTTTCTTCTTTAAATTAATGCTTAAGCCCTAAGCTATAGGCCCATATGTTAGACAGTTAGACAGTTTGCTAGAATCATAGCATTCTTACTGGAACAAAACACACTTCAGTTAATCTTTACCAAACAATTTTTTCAGAAGGGAGCTGGTTCAAAGAAAAGGTAGAAGAGCCAATGCTGTCCCAGAAGTGTTTTACTCTATGGAGTAAATTTTCAAGCTGTCTCAAATGTATCCTAGGAAAGAAGATATAGATATAGGAGATACAGACAGCAGCGAAACCAAGTGCAGAGTAAGAAGCAGGCAACGTATTAATGTCTCATAGAAACTACCTGTTCCAACTGATATCATACAGAGAAAGAGAAAAACAAACTCTAGCAGGTAATAACCAGTCCAGAACTTTTCTCAAGAACTATAAGTGTTAATAAGTAAAGTTTCTGAACATTTTCCCTAAGGCAAGCAATTTCTGAACTGTCAAACCAGTTCTGAGACCCTCTATCACTTTTAGTGAGGATCTATCCTTTCCAAGTCTGCCAACTGCAGGGTAATTCCAGTCCAAACTGACATTTCGAGGTCATCTGGCCCCACCCCTACCATGGGCAAGGCTGACGCTGGTCAGCTGCTCAGGTCCAGGAGAGTTCAGACAACCCTGAGGATGGCAATTCCACTTCCTCTCTGGGAAGCTTGTTTTTCTGTTAGATTACCCTCAAAGAGAGGGTCATCCCATCATCTAACTCGTATGTTCCTTGTTGTAGCTGATGTCTGATACTTCTTATCTTTCCACTGTACACCTTGGGGTAGCACTTAGCTACCTCTTCTCTGTAACCAAACAGGAGGCACCTGAAGACGGCAACAAAGTCCCTTCCGCTACTTCCTTGTCTTTAGACCGAACTCAACGTCTCCTGCATGCAGATCGTGTTCCCCAGCCTCCCACTCAAGCATCCATCTTGCATTAGGGATCCCAAAGCTGCAGCTGTGCTGCAGAGAAAGTGAGAAGTGCCCACCCGGGCTCTGCTGGCCGCGCTCCTGCTCGCAGGCTGCAGTTGGCCGCCTTCACCGCCAGGGCACACTGCTGACTCGCGATCCGCCGGCGGCACTCTCAGAGCTCTTGTCACGATAAATCACCGCTCCTGCCTGCGACAGGCACGCGTCTTCCCTGCACAAGTTCTCATGAGGACAAAAAAAATCTCTACAATGAGTAACACAGTGCCCTAGTGTGGCATTTTAATTATTCGTAAAACATTTTAAGGTAGATTTTCCATCCTATCATTGCCACCAGCCAAATAGAAACTTCAAAATCTTTAATTATTTTACTTTGGAGCTAGACGCTTATGACAAACAAATGTGATAATGGAAGTTCAAAGACACGTATTTTAGATCTTAGATTCAGGTTTCATCCTCCCTCCATCTCAGTTATGCCTCCTGAAGCTGTTCAAACGTTCAGGAGTAGCACAGGTGTACACACTGCAAAAAATAGAAATTAATTTTGTCTGCAAATTACTACTGCAGAGGGGAATTTATGTGCTCCTCATATCTTAAATTGTGACCTGAATTCAACTTTACCTGCAGTAGACAAATCCTGAATAAAAAAAAGAGGAAATTTTCAGAGTACTAAATTTTGTTTCCTGCTCTATTAATAGAGAAGTATTTATTACTTTTATTAGGAACTTCAGCTTGTTTGGGCTATGAAGGAAATAATCCTGCCTAACATTTTGTAATCTAGCCTTCACAGTTTGGGTATACAATATAGTCTCCACGTAGTTTGATCAGATGCTCTTTTCTGCCCTTGATTTAAATATTAACTTTGAACTTAGCTTAGTTTGTTAGTTAAGAGAGAGCTATATGCACACTAATGTGCCCATAAACTTTCTTCTAGAGTTAACATACGTTCTTTAGTAATTTACTGACTTGATCTGACTTAAGGGGATAGTGCCAGAAGCACTAGGGTGAGTTATGACAACCTTCCCTCTCATCTCAGCATTGCTATTTCTAGTACTTAAGCATGGGGTGCAGGGAGGTGTGCTGGGGGAGTATCTGTATTGAATAACAACTGAGGAGAAACAATAGGACTCTTCCCCTCAAACTCCAAGTCAAATTTGTTCCAAATATTTAATGTAAATTTAAATTACCCCAGAAACTCATCTACTTCCCAGCAAAAAGCCTGAGACCTAAGAGGCTGGCATAGTCTAAGAGTTATCTCCTCCACCTTCACTCGGTGCAGCCCCTCTTCAGATGCCTGCTCTTGTCCAGACAAGTCTGAAAAGACTACAGCCTTGTTTATACAGGTCAAGTAGAAGGCATGTCCCAACATACCAAACTTTGATACTACAGGTTACATTCTTCCAGCTAAACACACCCTCCTTCACGAACAACCACTTCTGCTATCACAAACTTTTGATCACATTGAGGTTTACCACACATGTTGTGGTAAATCAAAATGACCACACAGAATAACTAGACAGATATGTATTACCTACACTGTGTTTAACTACATCAATGACTAGCTTACAGTAACCTTGTCTTCTAAGAACCCAATATAAGATAGCAAAGACTTCCAATAAAAAATAATTTTCATTTCTACTACACAGCCCTCTGCTAAGACTTGGTTGTGAAAAACACTGGAATAAACCAAACACAATTGTATTCATACTCATGGTCACAGCTTTCTGTTGCCCTGTAATACCAGTCACATGGATGCTCCAATAGTGGATGCAGTTATTATTACAACACATAGCATTGTAGTAATCATCTTAAAATAAAGTTGCACAGCGGCCAGCAGTAAATGGGTGACATTTATTATGCTAACAAGGCTCAGATGCTATAGCTACATCACTTTTGTGCTTCAAGAACACTATCATGTTACAGTTAGATAAAAATAATGATCTATTTTACAATGGTACAAAATGAAAAATTTTTTGGTAAATTTTTAATACCTCTGTTTCTTTCAGAGATTTCAAGTATTGTTTTTCTTTATATATATAATATATTAATACATTATTAGAATATTTAATATAATTGGTGTTTTAATATATTTCTATTTTTATACATATATTAAATTTAGATCTGTATACTGAGCAAGACTAAACGGGTAATGCATCACTTAAGAGCAAGAACACTGGAACCTCTTATCTTCCTTTTTAAAGTTAGAAGTACTTGCAGTTTTTTGGTTGGTTGGTTGTTTTTTGTTTTTTAAGCAGAAAATTAATACTCCTTGGACTTTAAAAGAAAATTTACTGAGAACATATTGACAGGACACTAGAATCTTGTATATTGAGCAATACCTAAACATCATCTTTCAGCATATGTCTGTGTGGAGCAAAGAGATTTCAACTGTAGCAGGTTCAATGCAGTCTCAACTTCACTAGAGGGATTCAATTTCAAGAGCGGTAGTATCAAACAAATAGATTTCTGTAATACTTTAGATTCCAGAATAAGAAGTCAAAGTGAAATACAGAAGTAAACTGTCAAACCTAACATGAATATGGTGAAGTCTTCAAATACGCAAGCAAACTCTTAAAGCACACAACATGCAACTGACAGATTTTGAAAGCATGTGAGAGTCTAGATTACTACTTCACATTAACTTGAAATGTTCAGCAACCAGTCAAACCTTTCAAGACTTTTGATAAACCTTCTTAAATGAACTGAAGTTATGTCATGGTTTAATCCCAGTAGGCAGTTTAAGTACCACACAGCCGCTGGCTCACTGCGCACCCAGCAGTGGGATGGGGAGAGAACTGGAAGGACAAAAGCGCAAAAACTCATGGGTTGAGATAAAAGCAGCTTAATAAGGTAAAAAGTAGAAGTGTAAAAAGAATAAAAACTCCTCAAAGAAAAACAAAACAAACCCCCCACAAATGGTGCAAAAAACCCCACAGTTGCTCATCAACAGCCAACTGATTGATCTCCAGCCACTCCTGGAGAAATGGCAATGCTGGCAAACCTCCCCCCTTCTCCCCTCGTTTTATTGCTGAGCATGGTGTGGAATACCCCTCTGGGCAGTTGGGGTCAGCTGACCCAGCTGTGTCCCCTCTCAACTCCTTGTGCTCCCCCAGACAACTTGCTAGTGGGGCAGCACGAGAAGCAGAAAAGGCCCCAACTCTGAGCAAACACTGATCAGCAATTACTAAAATAACACTATGTTATCAACACTATCACATTGCAAATCCAAAGCACAGCCCCATACAAGGTACTACAGAGAAAACGAACTTCATCCCATTCTAAACTAGGACACGGTAACACCAGAACTCGACTTGCAAGGTTGTATCCTACTGAATGCATACCAAGGCTACAGCTTTACCCTGAACTACAACCTTTTAAGAGATTAACTCTCTCTGGTTATTCTGAGATATTCAAAGAAAATTAGAATTTAGTTGAATACCATATTTTCCTATTAGAGGAATGTTTTCCTTGCCAACTCAGTTGGTTTCCAGACCAATTCTATTCATGTTGGTTTATGCATTTCCAAGCCCTACTACTGTTGCCTAGTAAATAATAAATGCAGAAACATTTTATTCCATGAGAGAAACAGTAAGAGTTCTAAAAACATATAAAATACAAAATGCATTTATAGATCCTTCGGACTGTAACTTTACATGTACCCCATGAATTCAAGAACTCTTGAGCCAACACTTCTTTTAGAGAGTTGCATTTATGTTTAGAATAGAATATAGATTTGCATCATTTGGAATGGTATTAATTCACGAATAGGAAGGGTATTTATTACATTCACCATAGATTTGCAATGCTTGTAAATATTTTCTAACGATAAAACCTTGCAAGATAGAGGTTTCTATCTGGACCAACATTACAGTGAGTCAAGACCTAATTTGCTTGGTAAGTAAATGGTAAATTCATGAAATCTGTCAATTATTCAAAGCTTGGATTGTACAGACTGAAGGTACAAACCTTCACAGATCTTTCTTCCCATCTTCTCTTCAAACCCTAGTCCTTATCACTCCCCCATCTGTTCTAGTTCTTCGTTTCTGAATTCTTCCCATTTTCTCATCCCAGTCACCTCATGTTTAAAACTTCCTAGTCCTCCCCCTCTTCCCTCCCCTTCTTCAGATCCCCTCCATATTCCAGTTAGTTCAAACAATCTCTTTCCACACATTGTCCAAGTCCAAGTACACAAGAGCCCAGAAGTCTGTCTTTACTTTCAATCCTTACACCTGACAGACTGCACGAAATCCTCCTTTGACTTCTCATGTCCAAAAGTACACTGAATCCTCAGAGAACTAAAATGGGAAAGTTTTTTCTTAAATCCCTACTGAACCTTTGCAAACATTTTCTGAATGGTTTATATCCTGGCCAACTACAAGCAATGTCTGTTTTGACAGATAATGTCACACCAAAAAGTAAAGAGACAGCTGATAAAAGAAAGAGTATAATGAATACAGATTCCCTACCAGTTATCTCCAAGTAGAAAAATCACCAGTGTCAAAGCTAAATCTGAGGCACAGAGTTGTTCTGAGAAAGCACTGCAGGAAGATTTGGTGATTTGGATTCTTTTAGGTTTGGGTGTTTTTGTTTTGGTTTGGTTTTTTTTAAGTAATGAACATTACACCATACTCAATAAAAACCCCACAGAAAATAAAACCTAAACTGATTATTTGCTCTGGGATGTACTTTGTTCTTCTTACTTTGGTTTTAAATCATCCAGAAGCAGATATAGCAAAAAGCAATTCAATTTACATGTTTGAAGTCCAGCAATAGACTACACATTTAAAGGCAAAAATATTTAATTTGCTAAATTTTCTCATCACCAGTCCTAGGTCCCTCCCTCCCTACTTCTCTCACATGGGAAATGCCACTGAAAATGGAAGAGTGGAGCAACGACCAGGGCGGCTTTGAGAGTCTTTTTGTCCTGTACTATACAATGCACACAGAAAGAAGCATGCCTCATTTGTCATCTTAAGATTTTTAAGTGATGCATTTGCCTAGGTTTAAAGGCATACATGCAGAAGCAAAAAACTGAGAACTCATCCTTAGCTGGAAAGCAGATTCGATATACACAATCAAACTACAGACAGACAGAACCCAACAACTGTCTAAATACCTTTTGGAGACAGTAATGTAACTGAGAGGGCTAGTAACACCAAATTTGCACCTGAAACTTGATATAAAACAGGGTCCTGACTAAGTCAGTAACATATAGAGAACTAAACACCCAGTATACTTGCATATTGTTCCACACAGCATGACTGTACCAAAAACCAATCACATTAATGCCCTAATGGCCTAATCCACTAAAATTCAGGCAACTTTGGTTGTTGCTGGCTCTCTCAACTTTACCGGTATCATGCTAGCAAAGCTATCCATAGCACTTAAACACATGGACCACTCTTTCTGAGACAAATGTATGAAAATGTTATGCTTTTAATAAGTACTTTATAATGGCCATATTGGTTCAGCAACAATCTGAAACTGGGCAGATCTGCAATTGTACGTTTACTCTCCTTAAAGCTTCAGCAAAACATCAGAAAATGAACAACAAAGGCCAATTCAGATTTTGTACAACGACATTTTCACAGAACAGCACAAAATGATGAACCCTTTACTGACAGGAAAAAAGCTGTAACCATTACAAAAAAACCTATGGTGTTAAGATTACATACTGCACCTGAGGTATTCCATCAGTGGTGAAATAAACACTGTGCTCTTAAAAAGTAAAAGTAAGTTAATTGTAAGGACTTTACCTCAAATATCACAAGCTAGCCCACAGTGATTGTAGAACAGAAAAGTATACACAGGCAGTCACCCTAACAAGTTACCCTAACAAGTAAACCAATTAAATTTGCACTCCTAGCTTGCACCAAAAGCTAAGATAAAAAAATTCGTCATTTGCTGTCTGTGGTGATTTTATTTTTTTTTATTTTTTAAAATGTGTATGTGTATATATATATACTTACAAGTATAAATTAAAAAAAAAAAAAAAGGTAAGCTTTCAACCTAGTTGAATCAGATTTCAAGAAAACAAATTTGTAGCACTAAAAAGGAATGAGTCTAAAGACTAAATGCATCCTCCCCATTAAATTATGGGTTTAGTTACTGTACCAGGCACGATATAATTGAAGCAACTACACACATGTATGAACACAGAAGCAAACTGCATGATCCAATGAAGTATAAAGCACAGCAATTTCTTTGTAAAAATAAAAACACAATACATAAGAATGATGACTAAGAAGGCTTTGCCCAAATATCAGATAGTAAAAGCTTGAGTTTTCATTACAAAAGAGAAATGTATGGAAATACTTTCTAGAATACTAAACAAGCAAACAGAAGAATGACTAGACACAGTGCTAGAGCTCCTGTGGATATGAGAACAACCAAATCAACATACTTGAACTAAGTTTCCAAGCTCATACCAGAGTTACCATTTTAATACTGAATGTAATTGACATTTTTATAATAAGAATTTCAACAAGATAGTATTTTATTTTTTTTTCCCATTTGTTAGGAATAGCAAATATAAATAGTGGAAGAAAAAAGTTATATTTAAAAGCTTATTAAGACTAAATATAATTTTTTTTAAAATTTTACTTCAGATTTTCATTTTGTCCCAGAATTGGTTTTCCCATGCTGCAAAATTAGCTTACTGTTTAATAATTTTTGCCAAAAATTTTCTCATTAATTATAAAAATCAAAGTTTTGAAATTATTTAGCATTCATATGCATAGCCAGTAACACCTTTTCATATTTAAGAGCAAAGAAAATGTAAGTAGAAATGTACATGCAATGTACAGTCACCTGGAAAAATATTTTACTAATTCAAACTCTGAACAAATATCATTACATACAAACAATGTTTAATATTCTGTTTTATACTTTATAGTGGGGAGAAAGTAAAGAAACTACTAAATCTTGAGACAAATGCTAATGAATGAAATTGTCAATTTGTTTATATAAACATAAGGTTGAGGCAATTGGAAATGCCCATGGTTTGTAACATAAGTTTATTTAATCCTGTATATATAGTCACTTCAGCATCACTATATAGCAGCTTCATTACATATAAAGAAGTCTGGCTTAATATTATTCTATAATGAAGGACCCTAAATACCATTAATTACAAAAAACAAAGTGCAATTGATATATTACTAGTTTAAGATTATTAGATAAACTTTGGGGAAAACAAAAACAAACACCACCTCTTTTTCATTATCATCACCAGTGCATTTTTTCTCACCACAAAGCGTACTGGGATTTCCCAGATACTTCTAAACTATGTTAAACTATGCATAACATTTGAGATACATGCCCTTTTTCCTCTGGAAAGATACAGAAGCAATGGACTACCTAGCTGATTTCTTTAAGAATTCAAATGGCAGAAAGATTTCCAAAGACACTAAAAGCCCAAAACAACAAACTCTGCTGCTTATCCTAAAAAGATCCTTCTCTCCCCCTTCAAATACACACATGCAAATCCAGTATTCTGCATCAGTAGCCTTTTATGTCCCTGAAACTCACATTATAAAAAAGAAAGGCTTTCAGGAAGCACCTGATCCATCAGGTTACAAAACAGTGCTACATCATGATGCAATTTTAGTCAGACGGGTATATAGATTTAGTTTATGTTGTTTTATACATATATATACACACACACACCTATGAACAAAAAATCCTCACAATATTATGTTATTCTGGAAAACCCATTCATTAAAATAATAATTGAATATGTTACAATATTATTCATATATCTGCTGCTACTAATAACAGTTACGAAATGTATTGGTAGATTTTTGTTTTGTTTTCAATTGTCACTGGGGGTAAAAAGAGTTACCAGGCCTGTATCTCCAGAAAAAACATGCTATATATTTCCAGGCTATTCAAGGCTCTTCAATCACATTCTCATTTCTCTGCATCACCACAAATGTGGATGAGAAAGAAACACACATCAAGATCGATTAAAAAAGCTTTACTGTATTCAAAAGAAAAGGTGTTTGCTATTGCACAAGAATGCCTCCCTCAGGCAGCACCACTGAAGTAGGCTACAAGGAAAGGAACAAGAAATACTCGATTTGTTTTAAGACAGAACAGTTACTCAGAGGTTCAACAACTATGTAAAGAGTTAATTATGTTTGATAGATTGTGAGGAACAGCACAACTGCAAAACATGGCAAAGACTGAAAATAATCCAGATCTTCAAACCAGCAAAGCTGGATAGCAAGAATCATTGGCGTTGACCACAGGCATTCCCTGAGCAAACTGGGCTTGGCCTCTTCACAGCACCAACAGCACCACAGAAGCCACATGAAGCTAAGAAATAAAATATGCATCTAATGGAAAAAAAGTCAATGTGTTGATCAGTCTGCCACAGAGTGTGGTGCTGAGGAACATGCTGGAAGTTGTCAACTAAGAACACATCAAAACAAAACCACAAGCAGGTCGAAGCCTCCTTCATCCCCTGAGCAACCCTCAGCTGTATTTAGCACACCAGCTCTAAGAATATGGTTTCTCCATTAAATGCTATTGCCTGAAGCAAACAAGCAATTAATGCATCCACGTTGTCCAGAAAAGCACACGTAGGAGAAAAATTATTCAAATAGTCCAGTCCAGTCCAGTTTAACTGTGCAACTGAAGAGACTGACACAACTCCACCTGAAGGTGAAACGACCACAAAACAAGCTCTTGTCCTACCAACAGAATTTACCATCAGATATGCAAAAATCTAGTTTGAGAGAAGTTTAAAGGACTGGAAGAAGCGATAAAGTTGAGAAGAAGTATCATACTGTGTAAATGGCTTTTATTCACTGATGCAGTAAACAGAAAAATCCTCCCTTAGTGAAAGGTAGAGTAAACAGAAGAGGATTAACGCCACAGTTCACATTTCTACCTGAAGGCAGTGCCAGGGAAGGCGTCCGACCGCCCACACTGCTGCTGCAGGCAGCCGGTACCACAGTTTCACGTGGAGAAGAGGGAAAGCTGGCAGGGATCGTTATTCACTTACATCCCAAACAATCCTAAACTGGACTCGGTCAGCATCCTGGTCCTCAATGGTACCTCAGCAAGCCAAAGTAGTTTTGGCCACCTGCCCACTATCAATTCCCCTGCAACAGTAATCGCTTCTGTTGCTTGCTGAGAAGTCAAGCGCTGCAAATAACTGTAAGCACACACCTACCATTTCTCTATTTGATAATTTTTTTGCAGTGGGATTGAAAATATATGCAAAGGTAATTTTTATACCACCTTCAGTCTAATAATGAAAAACATTTCAAGATACCTTTCTGACTCATGTGCAGTAATGTAGCTTCATATTGCAAAGACCTTTCCACATAGAGAAAAGGGACATAATTGTGTAGTGGAATTCCAAAAATCTTTGCATCAGACACTTCCTAACACAGAGAGGATTCCTTTCACAGTCACCAAATAACTACATTCACTATGTGGATGTGTTATTTGTGCACTGACCATGTCAGTTTTAATAGACAAGGGTGTCCACTCCCCCACCTCCCCCCAAATCTTATATCTATCCAAAATATAATTTAGTTACCCAGAATCAGTAGTAACATTTGCCTGAGTATCAGGGACTTCTTTCATTAATTTGGTAGGTAGTATGCAGGTAGGTATTAATAAGGTCATCAACAAGATTAACTTAGATACTACATCTAAATTCTGTCTACTTCCAGCTTGAATTTACCATTGTGAAATTAATGAATGCCTCTCCCTCAATAACACATGAAACACTGAGAGAAGTGCAAGTTGTAAAACTGTATCAACCAAAAAGACTGATGAAAAGGATGATAAAATATTAATTTGAGTACAGATAACATTTAGTTTCCAACTTGTATTAAAAGACCGTTTGAATTAAAAGACATTTAAAAACAAGCATAAAATTGCAAAAATATAAGCCACCGTTTAGACTGTAACACCACCACCACTCATCGTTATTCTTGTAAAACACTGCTACAGCTCTCTGCAGAAATTACTGGAAGAACAAGACACAAGCATGTCCAAATACTATCTGTAATGATTTACCACCTGAGATGATGTGAGTAACTGATCTTTTTTTTAACCTCCTTTATTTTCTAACATGTTAATACACCAACAGTAATACATTGCTTAACACTGGATTGGACAACAGGTCAAACAGTACATGATAAATGATATTATTTTTCTGGAAGGATTTTTTTATATCAAAATTAGGTATAGAGAAAAAGTTAAGGATGACAGGAAGTAATGTATGATCAAGGTCAAGACGGAGCTAAAGAAACATCGGCCATAAAAAGCTTCGAGAAACTGAGGACAAACTTTCTTCAGTTTTCATATCAACTGAGAAAAGTTCCAAATTAACATGGAAAAGGTTAAGCTCTTTTTGTAAACAATACATTTGTTTTTAATCTGAATTTAACATTTCTTACATTGCCCTGAGTAAGGATTCACTAAGTCTACTTTAATTAACCACAGTCTTGTATATAATACAAAATTCCATAAGATAGTACTTAAATCAAAAGCTAAGCACTCAGTTTTGAGTACTATTTGATAAGTCAAAAGAACAGAAATTCTAATAAATAATCTAGTCTTAAAATAAATAAATAATCTTTGTATAAGGTAAAACTAAATACTTATGTAGGTACATGAAAGCCTTCTCCACCTTGAAATATATTTACTTCAGAAGTCTTTTCTTGTTCTGCTTTGCTTGCTCACACCTTTTTTGTTGATGTCAAGTGCTTATTTTAAATAATGGAAGATGTTAAGGAACGGCAACAGTCCTTTTACCACCACCTTCTTTTACCACCATTCTCAATCAGGAAGTTTTGTAGCTGCCACAAATTATTATCTAGTGCTGGTCCACAAACTTAAGGACTAAATGCTTTAACAGATGTCACTAAATCTTGAGTATATGAACCTCTCAGATGCTCATTTAGTACTAACAGCTACTATATAGCTTTTGAACTGCAGAAGTTTATCTTAAAGACAGCATTACACAAATCTTGAATGGAGCTACTAGAACCAAGTAACACTCAGCGTGAAGGTGACTCAAACCCACTACTTTAGGAAAGCAAAAACTTCTTAGTTTGAAAAAATTTGTCTAACTCATTGAATCAAGCACCATTTCCAAGAACCACTTCCAATCAAGAAGAAAAGCTTCATGATCAATGATTAAGTACCATGTTGAACTACTTCAGACAAAAGATAAGAAACTGGTCTTTAAAAAGAACTAAATACAATGTTTTTCAACTAGCTTTTCTTTTAGCTAGTGACCTCCAAAAATGTACAGGTAACAGAAACCCTAATGTAAAAAGACAAAACAAAAAACCCAAATCAACAAGAAACCTATGGAGTTTCATTTGTTTTTTCCTCACTTGTTTTTAAGTAGCAGTCCTGCACCTCTCTATCAATTCCTACTATCAAAGCAGAACTCAGGTTTTTGTCAGAGACAGATCTATGAAGAGAAAGAAACAGAGAAAGCACCAGAATACATTCAAGCCATGACTTGTAACATTTGGTAGTCTTTTAACTTTGTGACTAAGATTACTGATGGAAGGAGGGAACCACAGACACTGAGAGGCCCGTGGGAACAGATAAGTGCAGTTAACAGACTAACCAGGAGCTGCGAAAAGCACAGTCTGATAACCACATAACTGGGAGGCTATTAAGAGTTTTTCTCCCGATGAAAGTGTTCGTCAAAAGACCTTCACCATGCCTGTAAACTGGAGGGAAATGTAAGTGTTGCATGCCATATAGGTAAAGGCTGGGGAGAATTCACAGGCTGCTTGGGAAGAAGAGAAGAGGAGCAGGTAGGAGGAGAGGCACCACTGTCCAAGCCTCCATCCCAACGGCCTCTACTCACCTAAGGAATGGCTGAGGCTGCTCCTCCTGCAAGAAGACCATTTGGGGCATCAGCAGCAGTGGGAAAAGTCCCGCTGTGCAACCAGAGGAGAGAGCACCTACAAACAAAAATGGAACAAAATGTAAAACTGAATTTAAAGAAGCTGAGATAGTTGAAGCTCACTGGATTCTAAATTCTAAGAAAATATATTTGAAACTTTAAAGGAAATCGAATTATATATCTCAGGTTTAGAAATTGTTGTTTAGTTTGTTTTTAATAAAATGGAAGATTTTATCCCAAAGAAATTCCTGGAAACCTTCCAACTATAAACTGTTAGATGAGAAAGTCAGTTTATATACAAACCAACTTCATGAACACAAGATACAAGCTAACTAGAGGAAACTATGAGAAATCTGCATCCAATAAATTAAATCAATATTTCATATACTAACACTTCCACACCCATGTCAATCTACAGGAAAGCAATGATGTCTTTGTAATTACTTGTTATCTTCTAGTCCAAAACCAAAATAAAGGCACAGGTGATATATCTGAAAAAAACTGGGACTTAGAGGAAAGGCAAGTGGTATATTTGTTTATATAAATATTTCCCCCTCAATTTCCAAATTCTTATTATGTCAGAAGAAAATGATAGAGGATTACACTACGCCACAAAGTGACACTCATTACAGCATACTGTCCCAGTCTGGGCCTTGAGATCTATCAATATTGATAAAAAGACTCATGAAATTGCCAGTCTAAGCTCTATAACAAGGAACATAGGAGTTTGTTTATACCACTTGGTTTAAACACAAAAAATTACAAACTCAACTACTAATCTTCTTTGTCTGTGCTACAATATAAGCCTTCAATAGATCTATTACCAATAACTACTGTTAATTCAACAAGTACACAGAGAGAATATTTTCTTCCATGTAAAAGCTGGTTAGCAACATCTTAATTAAATTCTAAATTCTGTATTGAAAATATATTAGACAAAAACCTCTTAATCACCTTTGACAATCAATCTCACCCTAAATGTTTAAAATAATTAATCATATTGAAGACAGATGAGTTATTTGTTTAAAGGCTACAGTCATAAAACCAGTAAGATCTCACATTTATAGAGCTATTTAGAATTAACACAAAGGCATTTTTTGCATGAATAGCTTCCTGCAATTTCAGAATCCCAGGAATGCAAATTCAGTTATGAAACCAATTAATCTTTTAAATTACTTAATTATCTCTCAGGTCCAACAAACAGGCAATTGTAAAATACAAGAGAAACAGGAGGCAGAATGAAGGCATTTAAAAGCCTACAACCTCTAACCTACTCCCAAAGAACAACTGCCCTCTGGAAGTGGCAGCTACCTCTCCAAGGCAGGAAGCCTGGTACATGTGCAAGCAGCAGGGCTTGCAGCACTCTGTTTGGAGCATTCTAAGTGCCTGGGTATACCCCATTTGAGATTTGCACATACTGGCAGCAGAACAGGTGAATATGAAACAAACTGTCAGCAACAAGCATCTTGGATTCAGCTCTGATTTCAAAAGGCTTGTTTCAAACTTTTCTGTTTCTCCTATCTTAAGATAGCTTGAGAAAATACATGTTCTTTGTGAACAAAAGCCAGGTCTTCTTCACTGCAATTTATCAGGCTTATTTAGATTTAGCACTGACTACTGTTCAGATATACTTTTCCCCTCCATTTACTTGATTTTCACTAATTTCCTCTTATTTTGTCTATTTGGTACATTAATCTGGAGAGGTTTGCCCCACATATAACACTGGAAACAGTGATAAGTATCTGCTGCATGTTCTCAAGAGACCAGTGCAGTATTTATACACTTGCCTATCACAGACTCCCTACCTTTTTTTCAGGGCTCGGTAGTCGACAGCAGTTACTTTCTTTTCCAAATTGAAACTGTTTGCTTTTTGGAAATGTCAAGATAAAAAGCAGCATTGGCCTATTCCATTAAAAAAAACAAAAACAAGTCTTAAAATAGACTGTTTGTATTGTTTGCCACCCAGTTACTTGTCTGCAAGCCCATTCAATACACTGACCTTCAACTCCTGACTTCAAACACATTTCAGTTTTACATGTTTAGTTTTCTTTGAAAAGCTCAAGTGCCATAGATATTTCCCAAAGTTTTAAAATAAAAAGCACATTATGTTGAAAGACTATGGAGAAAAAAAACACATCCCACAAAACAGCAGAATACGGTAGTATTAAAAGTCTCTGGTTTAGTCAGAATTTCTAATGATGAAATCTAATTAAGACTTTTTACCATTTCCCTTTGAAATCATATTTTGGTTGCTTCTAACTGGCAAACTAGCCCTTTAACCCAGAATTCTTTGTATTTCATCCCCAGACTTTCCTATTAAGGAGAAAAAAACCATCACATTTCAGCAATGTCAACTTGGATTTCTTCAAGGAAATGAGAGAAGAAAAGCAATACTGGCATTTCTTGCCAGTACTAAAAGCAAGTTGATCCTTTTTTATTTGAGTTTCCCAAGCTTATGTAATCTGCTAGCACCTCTGCCTGAGAGCTTTTAAACTGGTTGCCAGTTTCAGTCAAATAAGGGCAGACTTTGAAACATAGGAAAATAAACTCCTAAAAGGTAAGCTGTAAGGAAGAATAAAGCCTGTGTCTGAATATTGCCATTATCTAGTGATCTGAGAGACAAAAAAGTAAAAAAGGTGGGGGTTTTTTGTTGTTGGATTTGGGGTTGGTTTGGGAGGGATGGGGTGGTTGGGGTTTTTTTGTAGGTTTTTTGGGTTTTTGCTTGTTGATGTTGATTTTTTTTTTTAATTCAATACTGGTTTGCCTTTTTAAAATCGTTGGCAGACAATCACAGGTTTAGCTGTTAATTACATAACATACATCTTTCTTTGCCTAATGCAGGTGCCACAAAAGATGCAAAAAGAGTCAGAAAAACATAAAATACAGCAGAAACGCATGTAACAATGACAAAGAGTTTTGTATTCCATAGACGCATAGAACTTGGGTGATCTGGATCACCTTCTCCAATTGTCCTATTAACCACAATGCAACAAATCCACACTTCTGACACATCAAAAAAAGTGCCGAATGTATCACAGTTACACCTACCAGAAACTAATCTAATCAAATTAGCCCAGTACATTCTTCAACCCTTTCAAAGAGCAGATGTATCACTATATCTTACTATGCATAGGCTTTTGGGGCTTTTCTTTGGGTAGACATGTGGTAAAATAGAGTATGATGCAAAGACAAAACACTCTAGAAAGGAAAAGTTTCTACTGTTGCTCTTTTTTTTTTTTACTCTTAAGGGTAACTTTTATACTAAACCTATGTTTATATGCTAATAACCATGCCAAGGCTGAAAGCATGCTGTAGTGCTGCTAGACACCATATTTTGCTATTAAAAAGACTGTTTTCAGTAAACTAGAAGTAGAGAGCAGAAATAAAGTCATATTTTTTTTGTTTATGAACTTTGTTTATGCTATGTACAGAAGTTTATGTGAGAAAATAAGCTGCAGTGTAGAAGAGACAGTGGTGGAGGGGCCAGGAGAAGCTGGTCTGGAGAGACAGCTGGAAGAGAGTAAGAGGAGCGGGAGCTATTCAGCCAGCAGAGGGAAAAAACTCTCCATACCAGAAGCACCTTTAAACTGCTGCTATTGCTGTTTGAAGGGGCAGCTTTGAACTCTTTATGGCTCTTCTACAAGACTGCTTTTTGAAGGCCTTTTATTTCAGGCACAAAAATAAGTCCAAGTGCCCTCATTAAGTAAAGCAGCTTTGTCAAGCTCCAAATCTGTAACACACAAGTGGCAGATGATCACTTCACCCCATGCTTTAAGGTTATGCTGCGAGCAGCACATGAAAACAGTGAGCACAGTCTGATTTGCACACCCTTCTCAGTGAGACATTAGGGACAACAGTTTGGACACTTCTCACACAACAAAACATTATTTTTGTCCTGCTGAAGTTCTCTTATTGGTACAAGTTAATGTGACATGAAAAGCATTATGAAAAATAGAAATACTATACTTTTGCAAGATTTTCTTAGTTTTAAATTAGCTCCATCAATTAAATGATTAAGCATTTCACAGAGCAGTAGAGATCAGTCTAAAAAGCTCAACAGTATCTTTCATATTTTTGAAATTAAAACAGCTATCATTATATTAACAGAAAGCAAAGGTTTAGTCTACTGTGCAAGTCAGGATTTTCACACTCAAAAGCCTAAAAGCTCTGTAGCACTTTCAGTGAACCAGAAAAACACCAAAAGGTTGCTGAGGCAAAATAGGACACTATTGAAAAAGCATCAGGGAGAAGGTACAAAACCCCAAAGGGAACAACAAAAAAATATATATTCTTGCCCTTACTCCCTGTTTGCTTGCAACATAATTACTTGGGAAAATTAACTTTTTTGTCCCCAAAAAGATAAATACATGAACAGAACACGTTCATCTGTATTTTCAAACATCTTTTTAAAAATTGGATTTCTTAAGACTTCATAGTTACTTCTACACTTATGAAACAAAACAAGAATGTCTCAATGGGATTTTGAAATTAAATCCTGGCCAGAATGTAGGGAGAGTTTACGCTAAAGGATGTTGTATACAAGGTGAGACACACCACCAAGAGTCATTTTCTTTCAAATCAAAATTTTCCTGCAATACCCTGGCATTTTAACACCACTATTAAAGCAATCATTCATTGAAGAATGTAGCATTAATATTTTTATACAGTAGAATCCTTGCAGTTTGAAGATATGAAGATGGAGGCGCACTAAGAAAATTGTAGAAGAAATTCAAGCATTTAGTTCATGATTATGCCAATTTCTGAATTAGATGTTACTTCTATTAATCTACAGTTCTTTGAAAGAAGCAAAAAACCCTTAAGGCTTTATTTTAAAAGTTGCGCTGACAACAATCATTAGATATTATGTTCAAAGAAGAGAGCAGCATGATCCAGCAATGCCTTCCTGTCTTATATGTCTACCCTAGGAAATTTTCCCTGCAGTAAACACTGCACCTTTTTCAGCCAAGCAATAGATACATTATAAATCCTCTTCCTTGAAAACCTATACTGAAGTTCACAGTTGTGATAGAGAGCATAAAAGCCCCTGGAAGTAGGCTGCTACTTTTTTTTTTTTTTTTTTTAAATAAAGAAAATTCTTTTTTTTTTTTTTCCCACAGAACAAAGTCAACAGCTTTGTGTTTAAGGCAGGAGTGTGTACTGATAAAATATTATCATATGAGGAAAACTTTTGTTTGAAGCACACGCCTTCCTTACAGAGACTGACAAGTAGTAATGTTTTATTTAAATCAGGAAGGCAGAAATATATAAGGTCTGAATTTCAAACCTGAACAATTCAAGTTCTAGAATCTTACTTGACTATTCCATCCATATAATATAAATATCTTCGGTTTGGTGAAAAACTTCAAATAAAAGTCACATTCCAAGCTGTAACAGTAAAGTACTGTTCTAAAAAGGCAATTTTTATTTTTATTTAAAAAAAGAAAAGTTTTTATGTAATTGCAGTGTCCTAGTTCACATATCACAGAATAGTTCTGGCAGGACAGGACCTGAGGAGGTCATCTGGTTCAGCCTCGCTGCTCAAGCAGGGCCATCCTGAGCAGGTTGCCCAAGATCACATCTAGATGGCTTCTGAGTATCTCTAAGGATGGAGACCCCACTACCTCTCTGGTTAACATGTGTCAGCACTTGGTCACCCTTTACAGTGAAAAAGTGGTTTTTGATATTCAGAGGGAACCTCCTGTTTTTCAGTGTGTGGTTACCTCTGGTCCTGTCACTGGGCACTGCTGGAAAGAGCCTGGCTCCATCTTCTTTATAACCTCCCTTCAGGTATTTATCTACATTGTAGAGAACCCCCTGAGACTTCTCTTCTATAGGCAGAACAGTCCCAGCTCTCTCAAGCCTTTCCTCATGGGAGAAATGCTCTAGTCACTAAGTCTTTGTACTCTTTGATGGACACTCTCTGCTATGTCCATGGCTTTCTTCTACTGGAAAGCCCAGACCTGGGCACAGTATTCCAGGTATAGTCTCATCAGGTCTGAGTAATGGGCAAATATCAGCTCCCTTCACCTGATGGCAACACTAATTCAGCCCCCAGATACCATCAGCCTTCTTTGCTGCAATAGCACAGTGCTGGCTCACAGTCACCATGACAGCCAGAGCCTTTTCTGCCAAGCTGCTTTCCAGCTGAGCAGCCTCCAGCATAATGGTTTTTCCTCTTCAGATGCAGAACTTAGTACTCTTCTTTGTTGATCTTCACGAGGCTCCTGCTAGCCCATTTCTCCAGCCTTTTGGAGTCCTTATGGATGGCAGCATGACTCTCTGGTGTACCAGCCGTTCCACCGAGTTCTGCATCAATTAACAAATTTGCTGAACATACACTTTGGTCTGTCATCCAAATCATTAACGCAGATGTTCAACAGGACTAGTTCCAGTACCGATTCCTGTGTACACCAGTTGCCAGACTCCAACTATGCTTTGAACCACCAATCTCTGCGGACCTGGCCATTCAGCCAGTTTTCACCTATCTACTCATCCAGCATATACTTCATGAGCTTCTCTACAAGGATCTTATTGGAGGCAGTGGCAAAAGGCTCACTGAAGCCAGTGGACTATTGTCCATTGTACCAAGCCAGTCAATTCATTATGGAAGGTTATCAAATTCGTCAAGCATGACTTCAACTTGGAGAATACATGCTGACTAGTCCAGATAACCGTCTTGTCTTTACTAGTCTTTATTAGTGTACAGTACCACGTATGTTACTCCCTTGCTTTACACTCCATTCAAACAAATTTAGTAGTATTTCATACATATGGTTCCCTGAACTATTTTAATATTAAGAAGAATCAGTAGTGACTTCTGTAACACTCACATACACCCCAAAATCACCACCTCAAAAAAAATTACAGCAGCTCTTGTCTCTAACTGAGCTCATGAATCTGTTTAAGAAAAATACCCAGATCTCGACTTTAAAACTTTAAGTGGTAAGAAAAAAAAAAATCTAAAACTTAACCAGCCTTAACATTAATGAGATGTTTTTTTCTAAGCTTCAGCTTGCAAGTTCTTGACCCGTTAAACCTTCATCTTCTAAATCCATGTGCTCACCCCATTTAATGGGATCTTATCTCCCGTTTTAGAATTGTAAGAAAAACAACCATAAGTCTTCTCT
This sequence comes from Pachyramphus minor, assembly GCA_013397135.1. Lineage (NCBI taxonomy): Eukaryota > Metazoa > Chordata > Aves > Passeriformes > Tyrannidae > Pachyramphus > Pachyramphus minor. The sequence goes on from VYXB01010422.1 coordinate 1,626,358, forward strand.
TTATACACTAAGGACAGTGAAGTTGTCTTACAAGGTAGAATGAACTTTTGCAGTTCTAAAAAAGTTAGACACATCTAGAAACATTTTCCTAAGAGCACAAGCTAGTTATCATTAGAAGGGTCTTGAACTGATCAAAAAACCCCAAAAGCTTTGAAATAATGTTACTTTATCTTAATTTTCCTGAAATGTATTCACATTCATAGTACTGAAGAGAAGTGTGCACTAAGAGGAAAACAAGCAGAATGCACATCTAATACCAATACCTAAGGCAAGGTTTAGTTCACTGCCCTGCAAAAGCAATCTGTTTTAAAATTACATGTATTTGTTCACTGCTTAATAATTAAGTGGTGACTACTCAATTGGCATAATTATCCAGATATGTTAATCCTGTCTCACTGCAACCATAATCTAAGGAAAAACAGAGAAAGTAAGGATGACAGTTACACAGCAAGGCTGAAGGACAAATGGTCACTCTCACAAAACAAAGTGCAGCTGCTACCCTCAGATTACTAGACTGTCCCATAATGTCATTATCCTTAGATCCTTATTAAGCTCCTGCTAACATACCAGATACAAATCTTGGCAATACTATATTTCCAATGCTACCCTCCACGCTAACCAACTTTTCAGTGATTCTGTGCAGTTACACATTTGTTGGTATCCTTTGCTGTATAAGTTGAACAGAAAAATATTTTTGTTTTTAATTTGTATAGCCCTTAATGCAATCTGAGATGTTCAACCAGGCATACATTATGGTAATGTCCTTTTAAAAAAAGCAAAGCTCCTTCACAAACCACAACCAAATGCAGTCTGTCTATATTCCTAGCCACATTGATCAAGCTATTTAACTGCTTTACTCGATTTACAACTCACAGCAACAAATAACCATTTTTAATACATTCTGTGGGTAAAACACAGTGAAAGAACTTTTCAGGAGCACATGACTGCAGTACAAGACTATGTTGATGATGTAACATTAAAATTGTTGCCTTGTGTAATTCAAGATTCCTGTTTAGTCACATCAGCTAAATTTCAATAAAAATTAAGCTGTCAACCCAAAGCAGCTGGTAAGTGTGCACTTTGATACAGTATAACAGATGACAAGGCAGGAGACCAGAATGGTTGACCATGCCTAAAAATGAGAACAGAAGTCCTCAGCACAGGAGAGACCATCTCATATTTAATAGCCACAGGGAAAGTTCAAGCTTGGGCTGAAGATGCTAATTCCTTGTGAAAGTAAAATGTTCTTCAGAAATACATCTGTGAGTGTATTATTATTACAAAATCGTAGTGAAAAATCACAGTGGGAAAAGAAGTGGTTTATTTTAGATAACTGATTTTCAGATTTACGTCGTTTCCTTGGCCTTATTATTTGTACCACCCTACAATAGTGCTGCCCCTCTCCTGTCTCTGGAGCTGTACCAGCACTGGGAACAGCAGCTGGCAATGGTCTCAAGTCAGACTTCCTATGGTTCACCACAAAGCAACTACCCTGTGGTGAACCATAAGCTGGAGTGCTGTGGGCCACCGCAGTGAGCCAGAGCAGACCCTGGTCACTGGAGAATTCTGCCAGGTTCCCATTCAGACACATCAGAGAGAAAGGAAGGACAACAGACTACAGATTAACCTGTCAAGTGCTCATTAAGACAGCTATGCTCTTCCTATATCAAAGTCAGGCACTTTAGAATGTGCATGGGTACCTCCAGAGCAGTGCACTGTACTCAAGGAGACATTTGTAGTACTCAGTGCTGAGTCTGTTATTCTTCAATTAAGTAAACACTGAGTATCTAGTGAATAGCCATGAAGAAGATTGCATGTTAGCTTTGTCTAGGCTGTTGAACTCTTTCAGGTGAGATAAAAAGACTAAAAAGTGTCCCTGGAGGCAGCTAACCATACCCAGGGGAAGCTGCTGCAGGCCCAGGATGAGTCAGCAGGCAGGCAGAGACACAGCAAGCCCTGGATCCCAGTACACAGGAGACCTCTGAGAACAGGTAAACAAACAAGACACAGATGTGAAAAAGGCAGCAGGATCTTCCCAAGGTCTAGGTGGGGATTTGGAAAAGCTTGCTGTGACTCAGGAAGCCTGTGAAAATTGCCTACTTAGAAAGCAAATCTCTGCAAGACAGAATAGATAGTTCTGATTTTAAACTATTAAAGTTAACATTTCATCAAGCAGATTTGAGTTCTTGTGGTATGTACTTTGACTTAAGTTAGTATTTTTCACTCTTACATAACCCACTTTTCAAGTGAAAACTCAGGTATTTACTGTAAGAATGGAACAGGACAGTTCTACCTCAATGCATCCAAACCAGCAAGTACAAAAATGATCCATGCTTCTCTTTCCAAAACATTAAGAATATTCTGAGGTCAAGTTTTGACACTATATACATGCAATTTTTTATCCAGCACCCTTGTTTTTATTATATAATCCAAAAGCAACTAGTCTGAATGGCCATTTCATCTTAGAGTAGGGTCTGAATTTCAGTTGAAGGTTTCTTTTGGAAAGAACAAGAAAAAGAGTGCTATTTTTCAGGGTGTGTTCTGCATTTGAGTATTTTCACTAGTTACTGCATATGAATCATCTTGCTATTAATCTTTTCAAGTAAGTTTCACTGGCTAAAACTGTATCTTAACTTTAAACTGGAGGTCAGATTGGATGCTATCTTCTGGCTTAAGCTACAAGAATCAGGTGTGGAAAATGCTGTAACCTAAAAGTACGCTGAATTCTATAAACTAAAATGACTTAGGAGATCAGGCATAATTATTGGAACTATCGCTTCAAATGTAAGACCTTTCAGAATTCCCTTATAAGTACTGTAATCCTAATATTTAGAGCAATATCCAGGAAGCAGGTGCCTGTATTTCATTAATTTCTACTATTCCAAGTCAAACCTGTTATAGCACTATCCACACCTGTACTGTAGCAAAAAGGGAAAGCTGATGTGATTAGCAACTTAATGGAAGAATCCTTAAAAGTAGTCCTAAGCATTTTCTGCATTGCTTTTTGGCTTGTACTCCCAAAAATATTCCACTCGCTGCTGAAAATATTTCTCCTTTCATTCATAAATATTCTTAAAAAAAATTTAGAAACTATGAATTGGAGTATGATTTTAAGATTTATCAATTATCAATTAAACTCTCAAGAGCTCCCGTTAGGAAACCACAGAAGTAAGAACTTATAATTAATCTGCAATGCAATTACATGTAAAACTAAATTTTAAGGACAGATACAGTAAAAATAAAGTGCCGAATTTCCTTGAATGATATGGTTTCCAGAACATTATTTCCCTGTAAGTTACTATCAGATCTCATGATGTTATAGTGCAAATCAGAAAGTTTTAAAAGGCATAAACTGTTCCTTTACATCCTAAAAATATGACTGATACCTACATTTCAACACATTTGAAAAACAGGGAGTTCTGAAACTGCAGAAATTTGCATATACTCCTCTGCACAGAGATCATTACAGAAGACTGATTATAAAAAGTAGGAGATACGTGAAGTTTCAACAGTTGAGCTACCAGACCTAAAACATCTATTTATGAAATCTCAATATGAATAGATGCAAGATATATATCTATATATATCTATATATATCTATATATATCTATATATCTGGAAATACGAAGAACTAGTGAAGGAAGGAAGATGAAAACCTTGATTCTCTGCAGAACTTCAGGGAAGATCTCTTATTTCTGCTCAAGTAGGAAACAGCTATTTAAAGAGATCATCAAATTACCTAATTACAGTATGCCCTTACAGCTGTATCCCAACAGACTTTCAGTCATTACATTGTTCATTAAATGAACGGGTTTTAGTCTTTTTTCCCCCACCCCATAATTATTTCAAATTTCTTCCTCTTTTGCCTCCCTCTAAAATATAAACAGTATGGACAGAAATTTTCTGTGAAGAGCTTGTTACATATTCCTAGTTTCTCTGGATAAATATCATATACTTTACTTCTTGCACAATTTATAATCACATGGAAGCTTTAATACATACACTTTTTATTACCACTTCTAGAACACTGACTGCAATACAAAAACCTAGTCTATCAACGTGATGCAGTACCCTAATATTCTGGTACTCTAACATTCAATATTCTAGCTTTCAGTATTACCCTTCATTACACTTTCACTGCTGTCCAATACCTCTGTTTCGGCTTCTGGTACAACTAAAGTGCTGCTTTATTATATTAATAAGTCTACGTTAAGCAAGTGTTAATTACTCAATATTCCTCAAGAGCAAAGTGAATAATTGTCAATGTTATAAAAACACCAAGATTAAAGTAAACAAACTCAATGTTCTTGACACCCATTCTTTCACACATTGCTCAATATTCTATGACTCATGAACCACCTATACAACTCCCATCACCTACTTGAGAGACCAAGTATGAAAAACTTGTAGTAAATTATAGCCAACAAAAAACAATGAGGAGGGTCTAGATCACCAAATCAACGCAAAAAATCAAAGGGCAGAAGAGCTACAATGCACAAAATCCTTCCCTCAAGTCTACACACAAGGTGGGAAATCTCTACAGGAGAGAAACCTCACAAAGATGCTTTGATCAGAAACTTCTACTGAGGAGCTGACTGTGGAAAGTGCTGCTCTGCCCCACAGCGCTTACTAGTCACAGACCCAGGCATAAGGTCACTCTCTTGAGGGTCTCTAGAGTGTATAGTACATTTTCTGTTCAAAAAAGTTATTAAAACTTTCTGAATACCTGAATTTACTAGGAAAGCATGAAAATAGACTTAGAATTATAGAAAACTATTGTAATTTTTTTTGGTAGGTTTTCACAACAATACCAGAATAAAACCAACTTCTTTTCAGTGCCAAAACCCAATTAGGACTGCTATTAAGAAAGTAACTCCCAAATGCTTATTGTCTGGTCTTGTTCTCTTTTTTATTTATTTTATAAGTTTTACAGATAAAACACTGCTTTTCTAAAGCTCTTATGTGTACTTTGACCATGAATACTTTTCTCCATACAACTTCAACAAGGAATAGAATATATTGCAATATCTTGGGAACAAAGACAACAATGATGCTTTTCACTGAAATTTTAATGCTGAATTTCAGAAAAAGTTTTTTCTTGCCTTTTGTATATAGAATAGAATCATAGAATNCTGGGAGAAGAGACCAATCCCCACCTGGCTGTAACTTCCCTTCAGGTAGTTACAGACAGTGATGAGGTCACCTCTAAGCCTCCTCTTCTCCAGACTAAAAAACCCCAGCTCCCTTAGCCTCTCCCCATAGGTCTTGTGTTCCAGTCCCTTCACCAGTCTTGTTGCCCTTGTCTGGACCTGCTCCAGCACTTCAATATCTTTCCTGAACTGAGGGGCCCAGAACTGAACACAACACTCCAGGTGTGGCCTCAGCAATGCAGAGTACAGGGGAAGGATCACTTCCCTTGTCCTGCTGACCACGCTATTTTTGATACAGGCCAGGATACCATTGGCCTTCTTGGTCACCTGGGCACACTGCTGGCTCATGTTGAACTTCCTATCAATTAGTATCCCCAGATCTCTTTCTGCCTGGCTGCTCTCCAGCCACAAAGATAGTTATCTGATAGTATATCTGAAAGATAGTTAACCCCACTGCTGCAAATATTTATTTGAATTTGTTGTCCTTGTAAAAAAGGTTTTTCTCGGTCTACTGCATATACCAGTTCATATATTCAGTATATGATAACCCAAATCTATGAACAGCAGAAGTAAAAGCAATCTTTCCCAAACTCTTCCTGAATAAGGAATTCCTGACTGTATGCAAACTCAAAATAAATTGTAACTGGAGTTGGGCTAGTCAGGAGAAATACAATGACATTGCTCAGAAACACCAGGATGAAATTAAGAAAGCTAAAGTTGGGCTGTATTTGATACTGGTAGTGATGGTAGACACCACAAGGACTTCTGCAGGCTACAGTAACAGGGGGGGAAAAAAAGAAAATAAGATTAAGGAAAGCAAGAGCAGCTACCCAATGGAAGGAAGACCTAGCAATAAAAATATATAGGGAAGACTGAGCTACTGTATGCCTGTCTCGTTTGCCTCTGTCCTTCCTGGTAACATCAGCTGTCAGCCCTCCTGGGTCTCTGACACTGTGCTTTCGAGGGTTGAGAATGGTAAAAATTGGAGACAGCTAAGAGTAAACTGGATTTACAGAATTCTGCAGTCCCCAAGAAGAATATGGAGCAAGTCACTGTGGAAGCCACACCTAAGTACAAGAAATAAGTGACTCAGAGCAGCCACCATTGATGGAATTATGCCTCATCACTGCCTACCACAAAATGACTGATTTGGTGGTCAAGGGGAGAGCAGTGGATGTCACTTACCTTGAATTAAAAGGCTTTAAACTTAGGTGCCCATAACACCTTTGCATCCAAATGAGGGAGGAACAGACTGCACAGGTGGACCACAAGGTGGGTGACTAACATGCTGGACTACCAGCCTTAAACATGGTGGCCACAGCCCTGATAACCAGCAGGTAACCCTTACTGGCAGCGCTCTTCCAGCTTCTTACTCCAAGTGCCTGACTGGCAGCTACAAAGGCAGCACCCAACTCTTCAGAGAGGGGCCCAGCAGGAAGGAGAGCACAGCAGGGTCACAAACTGCAGCAAGTGTCACTCCAGTGCAACACATGGAAAACATTCTTCATAGGAGGGTGGTCAAACACCAAACCTCTCTGCCTGGGAAGCAGACTGCAAACATTACACTTGGAAAATATATTACTTTAGTTACTTTTACTTCTTGGCTCTAAACAATCTTCTGGGTTACATGCCAGATTTTTCTTAAACAAATGTTGTTTCTGCCCCATATATCCAGTTACAGTGGGCATTTCTGGTTTCTTAGGAAGCTGACCCATCATTGAGGATTTCGGGTTTGGGGTTTTTTTTAATTCACATTGCAGTACTTCATGTACCATATCACTCAACTACTGTTTTCCAGTGCTTTTTCTGAAAAACTGTTATTTTTTAATTCTAGAAGTTTTTCTTAACTAACCAGTTGTGTTTCGTCTCTCACACTAAGTATGATACAAATTTAAAACAATTTCTGGTCTTGGAGGATTTTCTTTCTTGTTAAGGTCCATGCATAATTTATAACAACTACCATTAGCTATAATCACCTAAAAGCTATCAATTTTTACTCAGATGGCTAATGACTCCCTGTGCATGCAAAGGTATGTCAGTAACTATGGCACACCCACATCACATCATACATTATGTTGTGGTTAATGCCTTTTGATTTATCTTCATATGGGAGATTTCACACTTAAGTAGAAGTTACTCATTATATCCATATAGTTCCCTTGAGAATGAAAATCAGCTGTTGCCAGAGTGTGGAAATGTCATTTTTCCAAAACAAGGAGCTGTCTTGCATTGATTCTGTTTGCTTCTTCTTGCAGCTGACTATTGGGCCCTTTGCTCCCAATCAGAAGTGGTAAGATGGCACAGGTGCTAACTAGATATATCAAAGCAGAAACCAGTGATGTTTGCTGGGACATTACTGTAGCTAGACATAGCTAGAACAACTGCTGGACATCCTCCCAGTAGCAACACAAACTACTGGTGAAAGGGTCTCTCTCTGTGTAACTTACAGCAAACCAAGGGCTAAAGCCCAGCCTTCAGAACACCTTTTATCTGACACATGTAGCCAAAACATCTCTTTCTCCCTCTGCGTACAAGATAAATGCTTATGACTTTTAATAGCTCCAATAAGTTCTCAGTACTTATTCACTATTTTCTTTTTAGCTCAAATAACCTTCACTGAAGTGAAACTGTCCACTAAAATCAACTGTGGGATAACTCCATTTCTCTTTAGAATCCTGGCAAGCTTGGCCCTTTAGCCTCACCTGCCTTAGTTATTAGAGATACTAAAAGACATGAGTACTGTTTAATTTTTATCAAGCGCTACAGCGATACGGAGTGGTTTTTCAGATCAAGAAATTGGAGCAGAAAGAATATCTATATTTCAAGGAGCTTAGAAAGAACCCTGCCACTTATAGAAAACTTTATATATTCTGTCTTTCTACACTTGCTGAGCTACCAGACTACATATATCCAGAGTTGAAGTCAAAAAAGTCTGATCAAGCATTATTATGGTTTTAAGACACTAATACGGTTTTCAAGGCATTAAAGGTGGAAATGTATGATAGCACAGTGATATTGCCAAAATTAACTCCACTGTGCAAAAGCTGATGACAATAAAACCAAGGGAGGTATTAAATTAAGAATCATCAACTTTTTTTTTTTAAGTAAAATTCTATGTTTCAGTTTACTGCAGGTCAAGTAAAAGTTTGACACTTGCAAAGATTACAAGATTAGTTTATATTCACACGTTTAACAAACAGCCTAGTAAAAAACCAAGTGTGTCTCATCCTCTGATGTGTCTCATTCTTGTTAAAGTACTGTCAAAAGATGCAAGGGAGAGCAATTTTAATTCATAAAAATCCTTTAATTCTATCCTGTAGAAAGGAACCATTTATCCTTGCATACTCCAGGTCCTAAGGCAAATTGATGTGATATTGCATGTGTAATCCATCTATATCCCTGCTTTATTCATAGCATCTTTCTGTTGAAAATCAACACCAAAGAAGAGTTGCAGTGTTGATGCTGTACGTAAAACTAATAGTTTTCATCACATAGCATGAAGAAGTTGAGAATCATTTTCATTACACAGCACTGAGAACTCACCTGCTCTGCAAGGCTATGCAAAGGGCAATAGATACTGAATTTAAGTGCATCACTCATTTTGCCCAAGAATAGACGGACAAGATGGGTAGATGTCACCATCTCACGCTTCTCTTCCCCTGGTTACAAACAAACGTGCTATGGTCTTTACTGATACCAATATGCAAACACCAACTAGTCTATCCTCAAGCCTATCATACCATCACCCAGAAATCTTAACTGGAAAGAAACACACCATCCTGACCACTTTTCAGAGGCAATTCAATTAATGAACACGTTTGGCTGCAACATCAAAATGCTATACAGACAAACAGCAGACATAGCTTCAAAATGCCTTTATTCCTTTTACAGGGAAACCATGCTCTTTTATCTGACAGTTAATTTTTGCTGAAGGTGAACTTTCTATTCTTAATAGGATTCCTAACATTGTATTTGAGTGACTGTAATCCAGAAAAATGCTGGAGATTGAAAATCCCACCAGTCTGAAACCTCTCACATCGAGACTGCCCTTTGCACCCTCAATCATTCTTAGCTACTTTGACCTCCTGAAAGTTTAAGATATGTCACTATGCAATATAGTAAGCTTTCTGGGAAGCCTCAGGAACAGATGCATTTTCATCCAGAATCAATTATTTTTTCCAAAACAATCACCATATATTGTTGAGGACTTTTATGGGAGGGGGAGCATTATTACTTACCAGTTATCCTGTTTACTGCAGTCGTCTTCTTCATCCAGCCTACAACAGAGTCCTTACACTAAGTGTTACGGCTCCCACCTACCAGGAAGCAAAAGAATTATCAATCAAGGTCATTAGGGAAGTACCAGCCTGTGCACTTCTATCTCAGCCACATTTCCACAGCATGGGTGGACACCTAAGGAAGGTAGCTGCTTGAGGCATTAGGAGGCTGGAGAGAAGCAATGGCTTGTTGATTTCTCTCTTTCTCCCCCACCACACATTTCTTAAAGAGGAACCTCTGCTAAACAATCAGAAAGAAAAGAAAGATTGTTACTGGAGGCCAAGTGCCCACTCAAGGAATGCATCCAAACCTGTGCAGTCTAAACACTAGGAGAACCAATGAAGCTTAATGGAGCATAGCAAGTTACACAGGAATAGGACTTCATTGCTATTATGGACACTTACTGCAAGAACATGTGCTACTAGGCAAGAAACTTCAACTATCTGCAGTATTTAGCTATATTGGCTGCTGTCCTTTGAAGAAAAAGGACTTATGTTTCTCTGCTAATGCTACTTCCAGAGACAGATTGCACAAAGGACTGATGCAAATTATCCATCTTAGACTGTTATTCTGTCTGTACCTGTGTATCAGTAAATTCTTATGTGCATATAATGCAACAAAACTTTTTAAAAAGAGCCTGGAAAAGCATGTTATACTTACCTATTCTTTTTGTTAGAATTTATGAAAGTATCTGCAAAATTTACTTTATCTTTGTACAGAGGGGAAAAAAATTATCTATCCTCAGAAATCTTTGAAGAGGAGGAATGTAAAGTGTATTGACTAGTGCAAAACACTGTTTTTAGGAACAGTGTGAGCTGCTATAAGACAATTTACCTGTCTAAAATGAGGACACATGACAAAGTTGTCATAAGACTTCATGCTCCTAGCACGCCTTTTCCAAGTATTACAACTGCTTTATCAAAAAAATGTGGGGTTTACTTTGAGGTAAAAATGACAGACATCTCAGCTGCCAAATTTATTGGCATTATGACATTTGAAACTCAATCTTTGTGGAACTTAGAGATATAAAAACTTATCTACAGACAAGAGGTTGATGTGATGATACATAAGGTGATGAGAGAAAACAAGAATGAGATCATCTTTCTATTTGAGGTTCACCATTCCCTGGTGCTAACTTTCTTTACCAGAAAGTTTCCTTAAATAAAGTTTTTGACATTGCCTCTTTTAGGAGCTGAGAATCAAAAATAACCCACTGACTCCACAAATGATACAAAGTTTTCAAGGATAGTCACATTTTTCTATCAGAACATTATTATTTACATTACAGAAACTATTCTTTAAGTCAGACCCTCAAAAAAGTAGCTTTTTCTGGTTTAGCTCTGTACAGCACGTTACATGTAGCTGTAAGCATCCAGCAGCTGCAGCTATCTAGCAAAGAGATGTGAAATAAGATACATTAGTAAATGAGAAAAATTGGCACTATTTTATAAAATAAATCACGCCACAGAAAACATCCTGTGTGCCAAATAAAGGCATCACATCAATGAAGCTATATCTATTTGAATTAAGTTGATTTGAGACACCCATTGAGCTCACTACACTTAAAGTAAAAACAGCTCGGACAACATCCCAACTAATGTGAAAAAATTGAAGGAATGGAGTCTCTTCTTTACAGATTGCCAAGGAGTATTCCTGGAGGGTATACTCACAGAGGTAACTCAAAATGTTACCCTGAGAAGTGGGACCATGGGAATCTCTTGAGGTTCAACAAGGCCAAGTGCAAGGTGCTGCATCTGGATTGGGGCAATGTCCAGTATCAATACAGGCTGGGGGATGAACAGACAAAGAACAGCCCTGCTGAGAAGGACTTGAGGGTGCTGGTGCATGAGAGGCTGGACATGAGCTGGCAATGTGCACTGGCAGCCCAGAAAGCCAAATGTGTCCGGGGCTGCATCAAAAGCATCGTGGCCAGCAGGGGATTCTGCCCTTCTACTTTCCTCTTGTGAGACCCTTACCTCGAGTACTATGTCTAGCTCCTGGAGTCCTCAGCACAGGAAGGACACTGGCTTCTTGAAGCGAGTCCAGAGGAAGGCAACAAAGATGATTAGAAGGATGGAGCAGCTCTCCTATTAGAAAAGGTTGGAAGAATTTGGTTTGTTCAGTCTGGAAAAGAGAAAGCCTCAGAGTGACCTAAACACAGCCTGCCAGCACCCGAAGGGTATCTACAAGAAAGATGGAGACAGACTACAAGGGCTTGTAGTGACAGGACAAAGTGGAATGGCTTTAAACTGCGAGTAGGTTTAGATTAGATATTAACAAGAAATTATTTACTGTGAGGGAGGTGAGACACTAGAACAGGTTGCCTAGAGGAGTTGTCATGCCCCATCCTGGAAGAGTTCAATGGCAGGTTGAATGGGACTTTGTGCAAAGTGGCCTAGTGGAAGGTGTCTCTGCTCAAACGGGGGTTGGAACTAGATCGTCTAAAGATCCCTTCCAACCCAAACCATTCTATGATTCTACGGAAATGTCACAGTTTCATTTCTTTGCAAAAATGGAAACAGATGTCTAGATTTTGGGCACCTGCATTTTTCAGAGAGTGCTTAAAAAAACCCACAACCAACATTATGCTATCACCTTTACTAGCAAAACACAAGCAGAAAAAACATGGCAAAGAAAAATTAGGAAGTATTTTACATTGAAAATTAAACAAGCATTTAGCTTGTGTAACACCGGAATAAAACACAGAAGTACACCCTATCTTCCTCTCATTCAAACACACCCCACATCCCTATAGAAAATGGAGAACCATGTGGAATTAACCAGGATGGAAGAGAAACTGAAGGTTCCCTGTTTGAAGTCAGAAGCTGAACACCTCCAAAACCTCAAAGCTGAATAAAACATTTCTCACTAAGCATGAAGCCCAGCTGCCTAAAAAAACTCCAGAGCACTAAAGATTTAACCCACATTATGCATTCAAACATCTTGACACAGCAGGTACTATATGCAAAACAGTGAAAGAGTGCACAAAACACCTTTAGGCAAACCAAATGCTAACCTTCAGGCTAACCAATGCTTCTAACAGTTGCTTGAAGTGCTACTCCATTCCCAGCTCACCTCCCAGTCCCCCTTCACCAATATAAAATTATTTACAATAACTGAATGAGCATTTCTTCACACATTTGTGTTGACCCAGAAAAACAAGTTTGTAAGTGGGCAATACTGTGGTTTTTCACCATGACAGACTGCACTTTGCCACTACTCAGTATCTATCTTATCGAATATTCTCTGAACACACTTGTAAATCATCAGGTTGCCAAAAGCCCTTCAACAGGTATTTAACACTACAATGACTTTCCAGGATGGTGGTATCACTTGCTTCTGTTAGATGTCATGTTTCTGTCAAAATCAAAAGCAAAGAGAGCCCTTAAATTCCAAGTCCACAGCTGACCTTTCTGCCTCAAAGAATTAATACTCTTCACTTTGCTCAGTTGTATCTTCTGTACTTCCCCTGTCAGTGATTCATCTCATCATCCAGTACGACAGTTTTCCTTAAGAAGAGTGACACTCCTCCATTCACAGTGACAGGCATTATTCTCAAGTACTCTCAAGCAGCACAAGCATCTTGCAGCCTTTTTCAGTACAGAGTTAGGATCTTATTTAGTGACTGCCTTTTTCACTTTGTCCCTTTTCTTAAAGCTGCACATAATTCACACATTTCCTCAGTTATCTTCTTCAGTTATACTGTTAACACCTCTTTTGTTCCTAGACCTTCCTGTGCACCGTACCAGCTACCACCACACCTCAACCTTTCTTCTTTGATGCTCACCCAGACCTTAAGTTGTCAACTTTATCATCTATTTAGTTTCTTTCTTCTGCTTCCATATCTAAAGCATCCAATTCATGGTCATATCACTGCCTGTTTCTTTCTTTATCAAAGTTCCCCATCAACAGGCATTACTGCATTTCTTACTCTAACCCATTTCAGTTTCCAGTCCCTTTGCACAACCTTAAAGCACATGTACACATTGACATTTGTCCAGTATCACTCTTCCTCTTGAAGATGGGCATTTCCGAACAGAAGCAGTTCATAAAAGTGAACTTTTGTGAAGTAGCATTTGCCTCTCAATATTCAAATAGAAGGTTTTAAGTTTTCTGTTCTTTGATTTTTTCTGTCTCAGAGCTGAAACTAACTGGAGTGATGGAAGCCCCTTAGAGACTCAAACTCCAAAATACTACCAGGAGATGGTATGGCATTTACTTCAGTCCTTACTGGAATTAACAGACATTTCCACCAATGTTTAACAAAACAATTGCCTGAAAAAGCCTGTCTGCTTCTCGAAATTCACTTTGTAACTATAACTGTAGTTAATATAACTATTAACTATGTCAGTAATAGTTATTTACTATATCAGTAATTATAACATGGAAAAGCTTTACAAGGGATGACAGCACCAGAAAAGATTGAACTAAGTAAAATGCTATAGAGGATGTTCAATAGCTGTGCAGCAGAGGGGACAACTAGTTTTTCAGAAAGTATTTTTGCTTTTGTTAATGCAAGCAAAGTCTGTAAGATAAGCAAGCAATTATTTGCTTAAAATACAGTGACTCAAGCCATGAAGAACCATGTTTGAAAACACTGAAGGGAAAATAACGATTCCAGCCTCCATTGATGGAAAGCCTACTACATGCAGCTTCCCAAAAAAACAGAAAGAAAAAACTAAAGTGCACAAAAATTCTATGTCTCATTGGGATACAACCATTAGTGGTCTAAGCATAACTTGCACAAAGCTTTTCAGTCAATGAAATGAACATCTAAAACCAGAAGCTACTCAGAAGAATAGATCTGAAGACCTCTGGAGTCAACAGAATTAACTAATGAAAAAGTGTATTAGGAACTTTGCAGGCAGGAGGTAGGGGGAGGGTGGTAAGGATTAATTCAGAGCAAACAAAACCCAAAGCATTGGAAAATGCCTGTGCAAATGTTTCTAGGAAAAAAACCCATGGAAAGTTTCTCTGAACGAAGTTCCAAAAATCTATTTTACTACTGAAGGGTTACAAATAAAAGAAAAAAATATTTTTAATTTAGAGCAGCAGTGCTGTATAAAGCAAATATAATGAGAGTACAAATCAAAGATGGATAATAATGGTCATATTTTAAATTTCCACTTCCAGTGATACCAAGGACACAAACATGCTATCTGAACCATGTTAACATTACCTTGTCTTAACAAGCGAGCATTTAGGAGCTAATCTGAAGAAATGAGAGGGTGCTCACTGTGTCCCAAATGCAAATTCCAGCTAAATTTATGAATTTTAATTTGCACTTGCAATAAGTTAAGCATGCGGAGAAGGGAAGTCACAAAATAATCCACTGAACACTGACCTAGCTTTTATCAGGTCATGTATCCCCACATCTTAGAGAGACAAAGTAAATCTGATTACAAAAGGATTCAAGATGATTTGAGTGTAACAAACACTCAACATTGTTAGCAAACAATCAGCAAGCTTTAAGTGCAGATCCAAGACACTTTCATACATGCTTCCATGGACACTTAGAAAACTATTTCCTCCTCTGCCAAAAAATTAATGCTTTAAGATCATATGTCTATAAGTAGAGCTGTTGCTGAGAAATATTCTTATTGTGAAAGGAACAGGAACATATACTGTAAGGAAGAAAGCCAATTAAGAAAGGCAGCAGCCTAGGGAAAGTAATTTCTTGTATTATCTGAAAGAAATGGACAACTGTAGATCCAAGACAAGAGAAGAGATGTATTAAAGACAGGATGATTAACTTAGCATCATTCAGCTTATTAAGAAAACATACATTTTCACCTAAACAATGTAGTCCTATTACAGGACTGCTAAAATTAAAAGATCATAGACAATTTTTTTTCGAGTTCATTTAGTACACTTACCAGCATTTTCTGTATAGACAATTTCACTGATGAGTCAGTTGTACTTCCTCTCTAAAGTGCTTTGAGGGGAGCTCAAGTCCATCCTCTTCCTCAATCTTTGAAGTGTTTACCTGTACCACCAGCTTTGAAAGTAAAAGGCAACAGGCAGGCAATGCAGAGACAGGAATGAGGCTAAGTACAATAGTATATTATTCCAAAAATATTTTAGTGTTGCTTTTCAACTCTTACAGGGACAAATGTGGTTTTTGGTTTTTTTTAAACTGAGACTGTAGATACTATTTAAAAGATATTATTTAAAATTGACATTTTAGAATTCAGTCAGCAATATATCAGTTGATGAGATTATAAGAACAGATAATATGAAATCATATACATTATATACACAAATACATAAACCAAACAGAATTCTTAGTAAATAAAATCATTGGTGTGCTATAACAAAAAAAATTAGAAAACTCCCAATATTAAATGAAACTGAATCAATTTTAGGTACTAAGAACTAATGGGAGCACATTGCAATAGGAATGTTGATGAATGTGAAATTACAAAAAATAAATATATGTCTGAAAAACACAGAGTAAAAAGATTTTGAACAGTGGTGGAAATACTACAGATGACTACTAAGACTGGCAAAGATTTGTCTGCAATGTGTGGGGAAGGAAGGAGGGGAACTATTTAATGGACAAAAATTGAAATTTATTCAAATTTTACATCAAATATTTTATATTTTAAAAGTGGTGAGAAAAGCTAATGTACCCTGTAGTCTGTCACGGTTTTTAATAAAATTATTTCCAGCATCCAAAAATTAAATCTTTAGGATTAAATGTTTGACACATGAATTAAAAAGAATTAGCAAGGAGTAATTTTTGAATGTTTATATTACTCATCATCAAGTTAAAAGGCCAAGTATGCTGCAAAAGCATAAGAATGCTGTTGTTTCTGAGTTGAAGTCTGCAACTAGGGAAATTTCCACCATATTTAAAGATTAGGAAGCTCTCCAAGCACTAACTTTAATAGTA
This sequence comes from Pachyramphus minor, assembly GCA_013397135.1. Taxonomy (NCBI): domain Eukaryota; kingdom Metazoa; phylum Chordata; class Aves; order Passeriformes; family Tyrannidae; genus Pachyramphus; species Pachyramphus minor. Next base: position 1,642,681 of record VYXB01010422.1, read on the forward strand.
TTTGTTAAAGGTCTGTTGACCTAGGAAAAGTAACCTGTTCCTAACTGGAACTTAAAGAAAGGTAAGGAAATTGACTTTTTCTTTTTTAAATTAAATCTACATGGTAGACAGGCAGGCTGCATAATCCTAGAGTATCTAAACATGACTATGCAAGAGTAACGCAGTTAAAAAGCAGGAATTAACACAGTTTAGACTCCATCTCTTTTCTATAAGGAAGGTAGTGGTTGTTGCTTCTCCTACTTTCTCCAATTGTTGGAGGGTAGGGTTTTTTTGTATTGGAATGTTTGAGGATTTTTTAATTGGGTTTTTTTGTAGTTAAATATAATTCTCAAATTTTCCTTACTAACATATAAAATCATATTTAATATTTTTTCCCTTGATCATGAAAGTGTAGAAATGAAAGTATTATAAGCAGTGATAAAACCTTATCCTGTACTTTCACATGCAATTAGCAAGGAACAATTTCAGTATAATACCACAGTGGGAATATTTCAGTTTCTGGAAGAATACAACACAGAACAAAGCAGATGTCTTGACTAGACGAGAAAGGACTTTATTATTGATAACAGTGAACTCCCTAAAATGTCAACCCTAGAGGTGAATTAAGGGAAATGTAAGAATATAAAGCTCCATCAAGTAGTGAGAAAAAGCCAACACAAATGTTAGTGTGTAAAAGAAAGTGACTACAGGTAGAAAACTGTAATAGATAAAATGAACACCAACACTAGAGGAGATTCAGTTACCATCATATTTGACTAAAGAATAAGAAGTTTACAAATCAAGCTACCTACAATGTAACACGGATTACAACAATTCATATTTGTTTCAACAGAAGCATCCCTAGTGAAGACTACAGTACACCAACATAATAATTTTCAGTGAACACTCAGTCATGATTCAGGACCTGTTTTCCAGGCAAAAAGACTGGAAATACAGCAAGACAAAAATTCAGTATCCTCTGTAGAGAAGTTTCACACTTCTGTGCATCAGAAACCCAAAATCTCTCATTATGAATGTCTAGAAAGCAAGTCAGGAACAGGTTTTTGTATACTTGTGCCTCTTCTCAATTTTTAAATTCTTGATCCATCATTATTTTCTTAATACTCTTCCATCTTTTTAATTATTATTTCAAGTTCTGTAGATTAAAAATCAAAAACTGAAATGCAGTTGAATTCCTATGTGTCCAAGACCTGCAGTGAGAGCAGGTAAGTTGACTCAGACAGTGGTCATCTTTCCTTCCAATGCCTATACTACATTCACTGCAGAACAGTAAGAATTGTATCTAGAAATATCTAGAAGTCTTCTAAAGCCACAGACAGTGGAAATCTCAATCACGTCATCATTTTTGGACATCAAGAACCACAGTCCATTTATGAACTTTTAAACAATAGAGAGAAATCTGTATGACCTGACTAAAAAAAGAGATACTTCATTTTTTTCACAGAGAAGACATCTGTACATTTAACATTCCTTTCGCCAAGTCTCAACAGGGCAGGGCAGTGAGGGCAACAACCACTTATTACATTCTACCATCACTGTCTGGAAAGGAGGTCACTACCTTCTTACGCACAAGAAGAGTGTCTCAAAACATTTGGAAGGCATGTTTTTTGGCTCATTTGTTCTTGCACAGTTCTTTGCATTAGCTGCAGCCCCACTACTGCAGAGTGAGGTAAGCAAGAAATGTCTGTCAGTAGTTTCTGCAGATGCTCACAGCCAGTAACTGCAGCCTGTTCTTTGTGTCCCTCCCTGGCCAAACAGAGCATGGCAGGGCCACAGCCCAGCTCTTCAGGACGCTGTGACCCCCAGGATCCATCAGAACTTCGAGAGCTTCAAAGAGTCAAGCTGAGAAAATACTTCTCTGCGAGTTATGATCCAAGTTATGACAACCTGGCAGGTACAGCGTTAGTGATACAGCTCTAAATACACACCACTAACTCTTGCAGTTAATTCCTCAAAAACTAACTGAAAGTGATACTGGTTTTGATGAGGGGGTTTTATTCCAAAGAAAATTCCCTTTTAAGGGACTTACCTTCTCCAGTGCCAACGAATCCGCAGGCTCAAGACTGATGGAAGCCAGGGACTGCAGAGCTGATAGACTTAATCCACCTGCTAAAAAGGATCATGCTGGAGCTGGTAAGAACCACTGGCTGCACAGTCCAAATCTAATTCACTTAATCCAGTGTGATGTCCCTAGAGAACTTTACTGCCTAGCTTCTCAGCCAGGCAGAGTCACAGCACTACTCTGAAACCAACAGCCCAGGGTCACTGAAGTCCCTAAAGGGCCCAAGACACAGCAGACCAATGCGCTGTTCCCCACACACACTCTTGTAAACAAGCAGAAAAGGAGTATCTCACATCAAGCTATATTGCAGAATTAAAACTCTTGCACCCCACTCAGCAATTATGCCTACTGTGAAATGGAAAAAGAACTGCAGGGATGAAAATAAATTTCTTCACACAGAAGTTGGCAGAAAACTCATTTGAACCACAGCCACAATTGGGACATACAAACAAACACTGTCAGTCTTCTCTGCATCTTATTTCAGAAAGACTAAAGGATCATCGCCATCATTTCAGGAACCCATAAATAAAGCTCACTGCACTCGTACAGCCTCAGTACAACCCTGGTCATTGGGACAAAACTCTGTTCTAAAGCCAAGCCTCTTTTTGTGCAAGCACATCACCCTATCTCAGAGGCAGACATCATGGTGTTTCACATCCTCCAAAACAAGGTCTAGTTTAACTTGACGTGGATGGTTATACAAGATATTTTCCCTCATGGTGGATTTCCAGGTCCTCTCAGACAAAAACCGATCAGGACCCCATGTAAGACATCTGCCACAAAGGAGAACATCTCTTCAGTATTAATCATCAACTCAGCAACAGGACAGAAATACACCTTTATCTCTAATAGTGCTGTTCTTAAAGCACACTCCATAGCTATCTTTTGGATTTTAGTATTTTCAGTGTTTCCACATGCCCACTACATTTTATCTTTTTTAAAGTAACCCCCTTCATCAACACTGAACTCTTCAGCATCTGAAGTCTGCCAGAGCTTGCTTAAAAAGTTTATTTTCTATCTCACAGCAATAGCTTCATCAGAAATAACTATCACCTCTAAACTGTCAACAAAATTGGGATGTTACATCCAGGCATCACTACTCATCTGCTCAGTACAAACTTGCTTCCATCACCAGTTTAGTATGCTTGGCTTACACTGTCTGAAATGAAAGTAGTAAGATCACCAGGCATCACACAAACCTCAAATCGCCACAATCCAACCATCAGCTATTTTCAATATGGCACAAGAAAGCACAGAGTCAACATATTTCTTTCTGAAAGGAAGATTGCTTTCCATGCACAATTTTTAAAGAAATGTCAAGTTCAAGTTAAAATTAAAGAAAAAAACCAAACAATTTATAAAAAACAACCTAAACTTTTGAGAAATATCATCTTCAAAATACTGTATGACGTTAGAAAATAATAACTTGAGATGAGGAACTGAAAGTATATTATGTATAAATATTCACAGATTTTACACCGTAAATAAAGCCCGTTGAATGATCTCTGTGGTATTGTTTCTCAGGTAGCAATTGAATTGAGCTAATGACATGAACCAGATACAAAAGAGAAACTTTACACATAATTCTGAACACCAAGATGCTTCAGGCATTTCTGTCAGCATAGTGTGGTTTTAAAAATACATTTAAATTACAAACAGATGATTTTTTGCCATTTGGGGTTGTTATTTCAACTTACCTTTCTACGATAAACAGACCTAGAGCCAAAGTAGCACCTTCCTGAAAACTACGCTGTCTTTTGGCTGAATTCCTTTCCTTCACCGTACTTCCTTCAGTGTTCCCATACACATTTCATAAAGACTCTGCAGTCAAACACCAGTAGTTTTAAAGGAACAGTAAAGGCAAACTAGCTTTAGACACATGTACCAATACAGAGCTTTTCAAGCAATGCCATGCTTCCTGCATCTGACAGCCCAAAATCTCTTTTTTAAAAAAAAACAACCAAGAACAAAATACACAAAACCACCCAACATAAATCAAAACCAAACCAACCCTCTCCAGGTTACCATGAGAGTCACATCTACCACCACCAAGAGCACAAGTTTTCAAACATCCCTACTGCATCCCCAAAGTGGTACTGCAGAGCTTGACAGTGGCTGCAACAGCACTTGCATTTCCTGATCAGCTGTTCAGAGAAGATCCAGAGGATGAAGGAAGGAACGAGGTGACCTATTCATGAGTTGTGGGTATGCCCAGAAAGACCATAAGAGAAAAGGATTGATTTGATGCAGGGTAGCTGGGGAGGAGATAGTTAGGAATAGTTATAGCACATGTACTAGAAAGGTGAAGACTGTAGCACTAAAAAAAACTCGAAGTGGGAAAAAGCCTTTTGCATGTGAACGTCTATTGGACTTGCTGAGAAATAAGAGACTTGTACAATTCATCCAAGACACTACATTCAAAAGGTCATTCTCATTCACGTGATTATTTCAGAAGAGCAAAATAAAGCTATAAACTGATCAATATTTACACAAGAAATGGAATAAGCTGTATCCCTTAGTATTTTTTTATAGGTGATCAGAAATATCTGTATTTAACTGCCCTTATGCAGCACAGCATCAACTGTATACAAAATTCAGAGTAGGTATCACACTCTGTTAAGTGACTCTAACACCCCTTGAAAACTCTAATAAAGTTGCTTTCAAATATGACACTTCAGTTTTAATACTATAAATGGAAATATCTAGATGTTTCTACAATCCAGCACCCAAAGAAACAAACCCATACTGCTTTTAGAGTCAGTATTTATCAGTCATTACTAAGTATCCACTCAGGGGTCTTCACTAAAAGAGGTAGCATACTTATGAAGTGAATCACAAGGATGTCAATGTCTCCTGCCTTGGTCACACTATATGCCCTAATGCAAGATGAGGGCTGAACCACAGCTAATACAACATGCAAACATACATAATAATTGCAGAATTTGTCATGTCCCCACATCCACAACCTACATAGCCCACTACTAGTAAGTACAGACAGGCAATGACCCTATTCTTGGACTGTTCTCAGCCACCACACTCCAGCTGCTCTGTAAGTCAAAACAGCAATAAGATGAACCTAAAATAATCTGCCACACTGAGTGGATGACAAGCACAATGCAATCATGGACTAGCGCTGAGAAGAGGAACTTTGTTAAAGATAATAATTAACTGGTATTCTTCAGATGAATTTGTTTCCAACTGGTAGCTATTCAACTACAAGCATCTTACCAACAGAAATGAGTCATTTCAAAGCACTAAGCTTCCAACACTTAAAAATCATACCTTCTACCATAGGTTAAACCATTCACTATCTCCATGCTCCTACCAATGTATTCCTTACAATGTGTTGCTCTTGAACATCACTGTCTCCTGATTTCTCACATATTAACAACAGATTCAAGAAACAGGGAAAGCAGAGTTTTATGTTGACACCTAAATGAAACTAAGCATAAACAACTGCTTTGAGTACCAGACTTTCAGAAAGAGTAGCAGTATGAACAAGAAAGGAGTGTATTGCAGGCCCTCCATGTTTCCTACAACAGCCAATAAAAGCACAATTGCAATAGCATGTAAGCATCCCTGCTGATGTCTATTCTCATTCCACTATAGCTGAAAAGTATTTTCAACATACTCAGATGAAAAATCAAGACACAGAAAGAAATCCACAGAATAGATGCAAGAGTTCTGCCACCTAGTGGCATCCAGAGCCTCAAATTAATGTATCTACCATATTATTACTACCCCTTTTTTTTTTTTTTAACTGGAAGCATTTGACAGCACAGAACACATTAGAAAACACATAGTTTCACTAGCACTGAAATTAATAAGCCTAGTTCCTTGTGCCTTCATTTCAGAGTTGCATTCTGTAGCACTCAAGATGATGAGAGTTTCAATTGAAGCTTTTCTAGTTGTTCAAGTCATCATAGTATATTTCTCTTCATCAGTCCTCCAGCTCTCACAGATTCTCTGCTGCCTAATATTGATGTTGATTTCATGTTGTATAGTCTTTCTCATAGTCACTTGCCCATTTTCAGTACTTGAAGAATTATGTCTCTGAAGTCCTTATCCAATTGTCAAAACTGCTCAAATCTGATAAATCTCAGAAGCAATCACGAGCAGGAAAGGCAGAGACTGAGAGACAAAAGCAGCAGAATGATAAAAGCCTCATTTCTTCACAACACTGTCTGCATTGCTGTTTGTCAATGAAGAATCCTTGCCGGCCCCAACAGCTTAAGGGATTCCCCTGCCCAGTTCACAGCATGGACACACAGCATGTCATGTCATGGCAACAGGGAAAGGGGACACAGGAACATAAAAGCACGAACTGCCTAAAGCAAGCAGCTAGCAGAAACCCCCCTTTTTGCCAGGCCATAAACTCAAAAGCCCCCTTTTTCACTTGGGATTCAAAGCCAGAAGCACTTTAATGCCTAAACTAGGTCAGTCTTTGTTTACACAAAACACAGATGAGAAAGGAAGTATCAATTCATTCAACTTAGTCAAGATAGGTCAGAACCACTGGACTACAACGCATAGAGCAGCTCACTGCTTTTTTATTTATTTTTAAGAAAAGAAACCTTATCACAGACACATTCAGAGAACACACCTCACATAGATATAGCCAGGCAACAACCAACTCTTCTTCATATAAGACAGATACACTTCCTCTGTGGGAGTATTGACAAAGAAATTTAAAGTGATCTCATATTCTTACTAGGCTACACCTTCACAAATGCTTTAGGTTCCAGCTCCCAGTTGTCAACTTTTATAACCCTGGTAAGCCATGAGGACTTCTGGTCTGTATCTACTACAGGTACCTTAGTAAATAACAGGTGTTGATATTTTAGTTTCAGTCCAGAAAAACAAGGAAACCCCACCAAAGAAACAACAACCAAAACCCCCACCAACAAAAGAAAACAAAAAAACCCACCAAACTACAAAACAATAAGGGCAACCCCCCCAACACATAAGAAAGATCACAAGGACTGTGATCACAGTTATGAGTCTTGTCCTTTTGACATTTTTCCTTTGCCTTCTCAAGTTTTTTTACACCATAGCAATCCCTACACTCCCCAGAAAGTTCCTTAGCTGTAGCCTATGATGATTTTCCCCTTAGAAGGTGAGGAAGAAGAAAAAAAAAAAAAAAAAAAAAAAAGGAAGATTTGCCACAGAAGGTTCACAGATGAGTGAATCTGCAGACCTAGCAATGATTCACGGATTTCTGCTGGAGTTTTATGAAAAAGTAACAGAAGATTTCAGCTAGTTTCATTTCTTGCTCCACATTCCACAGATCTGAATTTCAATTGTGTACAGCATCAGGCAAGTGAGAACTACCACAGTGATGAAGAGAGGTGCAGATGTGAAACCATGTTTGACCACACAGTGATAGGTTTTGTGGACTGCAGCTGTAAAGACAGACTAGATTTCTCCTAGAAAGCAAAGCTCTCTTTCCCTTGTCATCGAGACAGTAGCTTTCATAGCAATTGTCGCTAGGATTGAGAAGGAAAACAGAGGTTTGCATCAGCAAAGCAATGCTTCACAAATGCAGGACTCTGAGTAAAAGTTAGACACAGACAGCTTCTGTTTGCAGCCTCCTGACCCAAACCAATGGTGGCTTACAGAAAGTGTAAGGTTTTCTTACAAGTGTAAGCACTCACACTCTGCTCTATGTGTAAGAGAGCTACTCACATTACTGGAACATTAGAGTGTCATTCAAAAGTAGTTAGGGATGTGTTATCGTGAAGATACAGCTTTATCTCAGTTTTCAAGTTTCACTTAGTCTCACTTCACATTAGTACTGAAAAGCTCTGTTGAAACTCATCTGCAACCTAAGCAACCTGTAGAATACAGTAGTAAACCACAGCCCCTTATACAGGACAATCCTCCTAAGGGATTGTTAGTTAGCAGTTAACTGGAGTCCTTATTTACCCCTTATTTCAATAGACAGCTTGCTCAAACAGAACGGCAAAGGAGACAGTAAGCTGTTTTCAAGCAGTACCAATGTGTACCCTCCCTTTATAGAATGCTAGCTCCTGCAGACCTGGTTTGGGAATCTCAGTAACATGCTACAGAGTTTTGAAAAAGACTAGGCAAATACACTTTTAAAAGACAAAAAAATCTTAATAAATTTACAATAACTTTATGCAGTACTAAAGAGTTCTAAATTCGCATAATTTAGGTGTTGATAAAAGCAACAATCTCCTCGTCTCTTCATTTTCTCCTGAGCCTCAGACTCATTCATTAGATTACATCATGTTCTGTAAAAGTTCCAGACCTGCCAGAAAACCAGTCAGATCATCTGTTTCTTTATAATGAGCAGAGCCCTGCTACCCAGGTGCAGCCCTTGGGTCAGGATCCAAGTTCCATCCACCTTCAGTTACTTGTATGCTCTCCCAAAAATCCACTTTCCTGAAATACTTGGCTCTTCTTATTCATCACTTGGCAGCTGCCAGCATCTTGTTCAGGGACAGATCCAGTTCAAGGACACTGACAGCATTTAACTTCCAATAGCTCTCCAGCTCTAATAGGTGAGTTCCAGGCTCAAGCTCTTTTTCCTCTACCCAGTATGCCGACATTGCACGACTTCAAAGCCCCAGCAGAAGGTATCTCGTTATTGTAAGTTGGAAGCTGAAAGGCCTGGATGCCCAGAACGATGTCACAGACTAAAGTATACACTCTAACTCTATGGCTGATATGGCAGTACAAAGAGCAAGACTTCTGAAAAGCAACAGCATGCAGATTGCTATTTTAGTTTTCTGTCACATGTGATCTACCCAGGTAAGGAATACCCACACTGCCCACAAGCTATATCAGGACATTAATTAGAAAATTTTGTTTAAACAGGCTTATTTTACATGTTGTTTTCTATCCAACACTCTAGTATGGTGTATCAGTCACAAGTTTATTGAACAATTTTTGATATTTGAAGTGGTTTTCTACAGAAGCATCCAGATTAGCTTTTAAAAAATATATTATTTTTACTCAAGTTGTAAAATCTTGATACTAGTATTCTATCCTGGCTTCTAAAAATGAACAAGAGTTTAGGAACTTGTATTCCAAACTCCCCCAAAACAATTAATACATATTACAGAAAGACCCAATGCAGAAGGATGAAACATATTGCTTTTGGCATTACTTTGTTCCCCATTCACTTCTGTAAGAAGCCTGCAATGACAACTGAGAAGAAAAGACATCAGATCTCCATGTGTAAGTGTGCCAAAAGGGCTGGAAGCCCCAGCTCACACAGCTAGAATGTCAGGCATTTCCTCTGCTGCTGTATGACTGCACCTCCTAACCAGGGGTCAAAAGAAAAGAAGATGTGACTTTCCAGTTTCGGGTTTGTTTTGTTTTCTTTGTCCTTCTAAAGTTATATGCTAGTGTCAAACATGTTTAACATTTAAGATTATTAGAGCAGTCATTTATAGAAGCTGCGATTTTGGCATATGTATCTGACAGGTCATTTCAATTCTGGCACCTTAAATTACGTAGATTGGTTTGTAAAAATTGTTGTTATAGTGACATGTCTCTAAAACATACAAAAGCACCATTTTTCTCTTCCTAACTGAAGCTAAGAGTTATTAAAAGCTTTACCTCTTTTGGACAGAAAGGCAAAATTTACACAACATGATTCTAGAGAGGCTATTTAACATATAGCATATTAGTTACTTGATCAATGGGAAGGAAGTTTTCTTGGATTTGAACAGCAAGAACTTAAAAAATACTTTGAACAGAAAACACTTGAGGGAATCCAGAACAGGGAAGAGAACATATGCAGGAATTCAAGAAGGGGTAGACCTATCTGTAAGAGGAATTATTTTGTTTTAGTGAGTTTTATGTAGGGTTTTCTTCTGGGGGTCAAGAGGGTGCAATCAAGCACCACCTGCTCATATTGAACCTAAAAGGATAGAGTAAAGGGCAAAGAGAAGGAATAAGCTCAGAATAAAACTTCCTAGATCATGAGATCAGGCTGTCAGTGACAGATTGCAGCTAATTAGAGCTGAAGCAGTCACAGCTACAGGAAAACCTGAAATGCCTTTGCATACCTTCCCCCCTCCCCATTACGGTTTTTTTAAAGGGGAAGGGTGGACTGTGGATTTGTCCAAGGCTGTTGGAAGTAGCTAACAAAAATGGGATTAAGGAAGAGGAACAGAAGCAGGGCAAGTCTTCTGCTTGAAATGATTCACAACACACACTAAACCAGACCAACCAACAAAGCAAGGGTTGTGAGTGCCCAACACACAATCCCACGATAGATCTAGGATAGATCTATCTTACTACTTACTACTTATCTATCTACTTACAACATCATTTCCCAGATGTTACTACATTCAAGACTTTGATACACTTCTGATGACTGTAGAAGCAAACTAGAAACTCCTTCCATGCACATCAGCACCATTGCTTGCAGCAGTCCTGAGTGTAACCTTGGATTGAAGGTAATGGGGGCAGGACCTCAGCCTGACCCCAAAAGTTTGACCAGCAATTAAAACTCCCCTGCATTTACCAGCACAGAAAAGCCAACAGTGAAGAGCATGTCAAGTCCCATATTATGTAAGTTAATGTGCAGAAAACTGTTATTATAATTACTAAAAAAACCCCCACAAAACCAAAAATCAACAACTAAACAAATACGCATTTTCTTGGGGAATAATTGCTTTTTTAATCACACTAATATCATAACTCCATTGCAGATATTAATAATTTTGCTTTCTAACAGAGAAAAAGCTTTACCTTTGCAAATTGTTTTACAATTGTTTATTACTGTACTAATTAGAAAGTGCTTTTGTAGAGAAAGTGCTAGTAGTGAACACAGGTGGGCTCATACACATTTTTGTAACGTTTAAGTTGGACTGAGTTAAATTTTCATGCATCTTGAAAATGCTACTGTTGGAAGACCTCTTATGAGTATCCTTGGACTAGTTGCCAGGGCAAACCAAGTTTATTAAGCATCCTATCTGCAGTGTATTCTGAAGTACAGCTAATGTAAGTTTTCCAGAAACACTGCTCTTTTGCTCCTTTCCTCTCCCACCTTCCATCCTCTGAAAGGGATTATTTAACTTCAAAGTTTCTCTAAAACCCAGCTGGTTCACAGGATCTTGTTTTGGTTCTAGTCTCCATCTATCCATCTTGGAGACAAACATTGCTGGCAATGCTTCACTCTATTGCAAGGAAAAATTAGTCTGATGATATGGAAGCTGCTTAGTGTTTGTTCTATTTAGAAAACAGCACCACCACAACAACAACTTCAAGGTCTTAATTTGGAGACAGAGCTAAAATTGGTTGTCACCATGCTACACAGCCATTCAGAATCACAACATAATGGTATAGCATTCATTTAAAGAGACAACTGTGAAGTTACTGAAGGTGATCAAACAAACAAACAAAAAATCCATTTTATTTTATAATAAACTGCTTCTCAATATTTATAGAGACATAACCATCATACTAAAATTGTCATATTGACCAGGATGTCATTGATACCACTATCACTGGATACATTCATTCAACACTAAGTTATTTTTGTCAGCATCAATGCCGCATATATCCAAACAACACTTGCCCTGTCTAAACAAGACCTGTGACCCAGCCACAGAAATATAGCTTCCTGCAACTATGCAACATTAACCTAATGTTTACACACCATTCAATTCGAGATCTTTGCTCAGGTCTCTTCTGTCACGTGTAGATAACTTTTGATCCTTAAAATCAACACTGCATCTGGAAGTGTTCTGCTAAAAGTCACCTGCTCTATTTTCACTCTCTTCCTCTACTTGAACAGAAGGTCAAGCATTCATTAAAACATTTAACTTGCCACTGCAGTTAAAGCGGACATACTTCAGCACAGCCTACTTGCCAACATGGAAAAAAGAATTTGGGAAGCACCGAATTTACCAAGAGCAAGCTCTTACTAGCTGTAAGATACCTGCCCTGTTCTTTTCCTGCTCTCATAGAGGCTCCAGGTACAATCAGTTATCTTGTATTCAGTTTCAGATGAATGCAGGTAAGCATTTGAAACAGAAACAGGCAAGAAGAATGTCCCTTTGTCTCTAGGAACAACCCTGCTTTGACTGTCCACATCTGACTGCTGGTTTTATAGGAGTCATTTGTCACATAGTCCTATCCCTACAGTTAAGGTTACACTTCTGTCCACAGCAATCTCCAAAACTGCAAGTTTGAAGCAAACTGAAGTGTCACAAATTGAAGACCCAGTACCCTCTCCATAAGTATTACATACACAAGGATTTCGATGCAGAAGGACGAGCAGGGATGACATCTGTACATGACGTACATCAGGTCACATGAGCAACTGCAGCACAGCAAGGAAACAAGCTCAGTTACTATACAGCAAAACCACCACACGTTTACATAGAATGGCAAGGAAAAATACAGAAGATACAGCATTAGTTACAATTGTAAGTTATTTTTATAATGCTAACACTTTATGTTTTTCAAGCAGCTGCTCAGTTTTGTGTTCTTTATTCAACCTTCCCTCCTGCAATGCAGCTTTTCCCCCATTAATACAAACTGCATTATTCATAATCTAATTAAGCATAAAATTAAGTATCCAGTCACATCAATATAGAAACATGAAAGTCAGTTTTCCCTTTTGATATCTTTCTGAAACTTCTAGAAGGTTTTCCTCTGTTTAGCTTGAAATTTCTTGTCACTGATGTTGTCTGTATGACAACTCATCTTAAAAAACAGGACATGGTAAAAGAGCCAATACATTAGAAAAAGATTATAGTTCCTTGATCAGGGAACAGTTCTCAGAGGAACTAGCATCAGAAAAGTGACAAGTCCTGCAAATTTAACACTGTTCTGTCATGCTGTGAGAACAACTGCACTGCCAGTTGTGTTAGTGTCACAAAACTCTCTCAATAATTAATGATCGAGTTATTTAATTATCTTCCCTTTTTGCTTTTGGAAAATTTCTTTGTATATTTAAGTTCTTATTAGTATTCCTAATCCATATTACTTCCATATCCAATGTTTTTCCTTCTGTCTCTATGCAGTCAGAAAAAACACCCAAAAGCTTTTTTGTACTGCTCTTTTCCCCTGCGTTTCATGTGAAATTTTGCCTTCAAATGCACTGATTGGCTGTCAGAAGCATGTTCAAGGGTAAAACCTGGATCTTTGCCACAACTGCATTCTTTATTGCAAACACATGCCAACCTTCAAAGTTCAGTTATTTGAGCAAAAACATACGTTAATTGTTGTGAAAGCAGAATGGAAAGCATATCAGATTAAGCACATTTGAAGGTATTTCACTCCTCTCCTTGCTTGATCAATCAGCACAGAGCTGGATGTACTTTGTTCTAGTCATTCAATACAGCCATTAAGACCACACAAGTGAAGTTTAACACAAAATCAGACTTAACAACAACCAAACAAGCATTCAGAATAAAATTACCTTCTCATATTTGTTATTCCAGGACTGGTCTAACAGGTATTGCAACATTTGTCAGCATAAAGTTATTCAGTTACATGTAAAAATAATGGAATGCAAGGAGTGTGTTGCAATAAACCCGCTTAATAGATACCAGCAATTTAAAAGGCCTTTTCCTTTCACCTCTGAAGGACAGCAGTGAATAGCTTAGAAAGGTGCAAGCCAGTTAACCAAGAAGCAACCCTTAAAATAACATTATGAATAACTGTATCAGCAGCATGTTTTACATATGGACAGAAATGCAAGTGAAGGGTGTTGGTTTACCTAGTACATTAATCACATCTTTCATCAAAAAAGGTACACATTTTATCCTTCACATTTACTTCGAATAAAGACTGGGTTTAACTTTGACAGGGAAAATACTTATGGTTTTGGTAGAGTACAATGGATAAAGTCAACTTGTTTCTCTTCTTAGAGCTCAGAGGTACACTGAGAGAACCTATAAGACAAAACCACCATCATTGCTATGACTGGTGGCACTTATGTTCTCTCTGGAAAGCATGTTTGTCTGTGTCACATCAGTACCTGGTAGTATCAAAGCAAGCACTTATCTCTGAAAGACTCTGCAGACTGAAGTTTTAAGTAAACCCAGTTGAAGAGAACCCCACCTTAAGTAAAAACCATCTAGTGAAAGACAGGATGCCTCTGACCCATGACTTTTCCCCTGGTGACCCACAACCTTTCCCTTACTTCCCAGTGGGAAGAGGAAACAGCTGTTCTAGCAGAAAACTTGTTTTAAGAAGTGAGTTATCATTGCAAAGACCTGATGATGCCTTTGAAGAAGCAGCTCATGAGAGCACAGAAGAGGAGGAGTGAACTGAAAAAGCTCCTGTTCTTTGAAGCTCTGCTGGGCTATCTGAATTGGTGCCAGAGTCAGGCATTGAGGGAGATAAAGCAGAAGATTCTAGAACTGGAATGCACCTCTCAAACTAGATGCTGACCTAACTGGACTGATACTACATTACAAGTTTTCAATGCTACTACCTATCAATGTCATACGAATTTATCTTGAAAACAAAAATTACTGAGGATTGGAGGTGCGGGAAGTAAAGGAGGAAGTATCTCACACATCTGAAGAATTGACTCCTCTGTGCCATCTGCAGCTAATTTTTTGCTGACTGCAAACCTCCTGAATAGAAACAAGCTTTCCAAGCTCAAGAACACAGGATTTCCTGAACCATATCAGAGCAGGCACTCATCAAGACAATAACCAAAAGCATTTTAAACAACAATAACAAAAAACCTCACCCCTACACAGGAATCTATTATTATTATTATTAAGGTATGCAATAGCTTTTCCAGACAGTTTCTTTCTAACCCCAAATGTGTGCATTCCCTCATAATAGGATTGTTCATGTTCTCTATACAAACCTCTATGAAAAATCACCGATGGTCCATGTAGAGAAACAGGCACTTCAAACCTGGTAATTGAGTTGGAGAGACCTCTAAGGTATAAATATGCTTCATGCTATTCTACTGAAGTAACAACTCTTTGAATATTTGCAGCATGTCTACATGAAAATTAGATAAAAGTTAGCTACTAAATTCTGTGACAAAACCACTCCATTCAAATGTATCTAATCCTACTGTTTTCCAGGAAAACAAGGGATGGGGGTGACAACTGCCTTCAGCACCTGTCTTACTGAGACTCTACTGGAGCCTCGCCATACCTTCTTACAAATAGACATCAGCACCCCTACAGACAGCACATACATTTGAATAGAGGTTAAAAAAACCTCTTCTCGTTACAGCCTTCCTCAGAACAAGGTAGAGCAAGATTCAAGGAGACAAAATAAAGAACATGGCTTTAGGCCCTGTCAGTGACATCTAAACAATGTGACATTAGAGCCCAAGGGAGTCTGATTTCAGGAAAGGAAGACAGAAAAAGTTGCTTTAAGTGAACTGGGGTGCAAACAGTGTGCACTAGGCAGGCAAAGAAAGCAAGAAAAGGAGATAGAGAAATGTACAGGTAGAATGAAATATCAGGAGCCCAGGAAGGCAGGTAGACACAAGCCAACAGGGCAAGAATGATCCTACATGAAGCTAACAAGAGAAAACTTTGGGTTAGCAGAGTAAGTAAGCTAGAACTGATACCAAGTCCAGAAGGAAAGACCACACAAAGCCTGAAAAGCTTAAGACAAACCAGATAAAGAAAGAAGATGACTGGAAAGGCTCTTTGAAAGGAAAGGTGTGAGCACAAAAAGAAACAAGTAAATGAAGTACATGCAAGACTCCAATCCCTTAGTGCAGTCTCATCTGGAAATGGGACTCCAGATTTCAGCTCACTGTTTGTTATTTGTCAGGTTGTATTTACAGAACAGATTCCTTATCTGCAGGCTTTCAGTGAGCAGTGCAGGTTGATTGAGGTAATGCTATGCATTAGCCCCAGGATGTCTTGTGAGCGGACGTACGTATAGTTAGTATAGTTGGGCAGACTAACTGCACCCTTCCTTCTTTCAAGGAAACTACAAAAAATTCCAACAAAAGAAAGGCGGCTGTAGTAATTTTCTAGGTTCAAGTTTGTCACATATTCTGTAACATTATGAATCTATTTCAGCTGTGCTTTTAACAACAATATTGCCATTTAAAATTTAATTCTTGATAGGAAGCACCTTCCCCCCTTCACGATTGTCTGCATAAGTAGAAGGAAAGCTACCTAGCTACCTTACCCATTTTTCCCCTCAGTGGGATGCAGTTAAGTACTTTCCCTTCCCTCAGTTGTGTTATGGAAGTTCATAAACATGTGAATGATACACTAACTTATAATTAATATCAAAAATCTTGCAGAGTGATATGTAACTGAACAACAAAATATTTTCAATTGTGTTATATACTCCAAGTGGGAAACTCATGAAACTAGCTGCTTAGCTGGCACTTTTCCTCTTTCAGTTTTCTTCAAAAACTGATTATGTTATATCCATCATTCAGATGCTCAACTTACATCTTTTTAATCACACTGTGTATTTAATTATCCATGGAAAGTGTGGTGAGGAGAGGGAAGTTAGACTATCCTCCCTTCGTCCCACTTTCCATGGCAACATATTCTATTAGAGTATTTAAAGATTTAAATTATTAGTTTCAAATCTTCCTGCTATTATCTTTAACAGACAAGCCAAAAGAGTGAAGTACACATCAGTACTTCGGATTTCAGGAAAATCTTAATTTGACATATTTAGCAGATCTTATGAATCATCCCTTTTTACATGACACTACAGTTTAAGATTTACCTTGCCTTTCAAGAAACTGAAAGATTTCTCTATTTTAAAATGCTCAGAGAGCCCTCTGTTTTGCATACTACCTAAGCCATGTTTCAGGTGAAGTTTCCAAATGGATGAATTCCACTCTCAGACTGTTACACTTTGAAAGCCTGAAATATTCAAACAGCATATACTGGCTCAGACACATAAAAGTGTCTATTCCATTTTACCTAAGAGACTTGGCTTGCTTAGCAAACAGGGACGTGGCAAGCACTAGTGGAAAAAAGTTATTCTTCTTTTCCGTTAGCTTAGGTACAGGATGAAGCATTACTTTGGTTTTAATTATCAAAACAAGAAGTAATGCATTTAAAGAAACAACCTCCATTAGCAGTTAGCATTCAATTACCAATCCTAGTTGGAGAAAGAGGGAAGGAAAGAGGGAATAAGCATCTACAGTGTAAGACACAGTAGACACAGACTATATCTGTCAAATGCAGAAATCAAAGTTACATTATGACTTCTGCCCATCTATTAGGAAATACAAATTAGGATTTAACTGTTAACATCCCTCAGTGGTACAGTTTGATAGTCTAAGGATGAAAATGCAAATTCACACTTATGAGTAAAAGCTGGGCTGTTATAACATTAAAGTTGTAACAGCCAGATTTCTGGCATTTAAGGATACCATTGTTGTTTCAACACTTGCATCAGCTATCCTTACAAATTGTGAAAGATTAAAAAGTCAACAGGTCGGTACTTCTACTGGTACCCTATAGTCTAAGGCTTTGGAAGAACACCCTCCCTGTTCCCCAAGGAAATGAAACCAAGAAAACAAATTTAGAAAAAGTTAAAAAATTACACCTCTGAAAAAATAACTGAACCATTGCTCTTACATCAAACAGTTTACACTGTAGAATATTGTTGCCTCAAGGCTAAGTATAAAATGCTGTTCTTTTCAGAATGGAAATTTAGCTGAAACAAGAGATTGCAAGTGTCACAAAGAATCAATCTGCTTTAGCTATGCCATTCCACAAAATAAGTCCACTTCTTCCAAGGCTGCAAAGTACAGAAGGGCAACCCACAGCAGATTTTCATAGTGAGTTAAATACATGATGAATTGTCATGCCAATGGAGTCCTGCTGAACTACTACACACTTAGTCACACATTCACAAGTTAAAAAAGAACTGGTGAGTAAGATTGCTTAGGAACCCATATATGCTACTGCCCACGACTACAGCAACAAAAGACGAAAGGTTCAGCCTCTGCTCTTTCTAGAGCTAAAAAAGAAACCACAAAAAGCCCAGACAAAGCACTTGTACGCCTTTAGTGAGCAACATCATGACCAACGATCATGTTTCAGCAGTTTCTCACAGGATCTCCTTGTTTAAGGTCTGTACCTCAGAAACAATTTTCTTATCACAAAAGAAATACGACAGATGACATCACATCACACTGCCTTAACTCAAAGATAGTAACCTTAAAGCCAATAGCCTTATAAATACATTCACTTCTGCAATATGACTTTAAGCATCACTAATAACGCATGTCCATTATAGCATCATAGAAAGGGTCCAAGATCACTCTTTTGATAACTGTTCAAAACAATCCTAGAAATACACCATGGAAATTTAATTCCAGCCAGATATATTTGAGCCAACTCATTTCCAATTCAGCCATAAGCAACAAAAAGAAAAAACAAAACAAACATGGATGTATGCAGAAGCATAAACATAAAACATATCAGGCCTAATGCAAGTCTAATCAAAAAACAAACTGTAAAATATGAACATAATGTAACATTACCTTAATGTAAACGTATAGAAAATGGCAATTCATGCATTCATATAATAAAAGATACAAGTATAATCAATACCTACTTCTTTTTCTAGGCCTTTACTACTAAAATCCACTGCGTTTATTCATGGTCCACTCATAGCAATACACCTAAAGCAAGTATTTCACACTGCTTTACAGCTAACGATATGCAAAGGTAACTACCACAAACTCCAAACAGAACCATTTAGTCTTAAAATCTGCAAGCATCATAGCACACAAATCACAAAGCATTAGTTTCTTCCATTCTTAAATTTAAGCATTTGGAATGCCAAGCTCACTGAGGTAGTACTACCTTCCTCTAAAACATACACCTCTTTTCTGAAAAGTACAAGACCACTTGTATCTGAAACTAAACAAGTCATCCTAAAACACATGAAACTAGATTCCAGTTTTCCATCAACTGCACAGAAAAAATTACAAGCTCTGAATTACTGAAGACAAGTGCTTACCTTCAATCCTTTTTAAGGCTGACAGACAAGTATCCCGGCTTGGAAATTCAAATGGATTATTACAGGTCCGAATGGTGTCACATTCACATTTCCCGTTGATTATGTTACAACCTGTTATAAGGTTTTCATTGCATGGTTCAAATCCAAGAAGCTGGTCGTCATCCCAGTTTTCATCTAAAATAAACAAACAAACAAACCTGCTCAGTATTGAATTTCAGCTGCAGTATATAAATTCAGCTGCTTTGGAGTTGGGTGCAATTCACATCAAGTTCAACATAACGCTAGACAGAAGATAACAGATTAAAAAAATAATGGATTCATCTAAGCGGCGGGACTTGCCAAATACCATGTTTCACAGTTAGTCTATTGCCCATTTTGCTACAGCAACTGGCATTGTTTACCTTCCATCTGTACGAAAAGCTACGTCATCTCAGAGAAATGCATAGCTGTAGTACAAACGAGTGCTATTCTAACAGAAATAACTTTTGCAGGCAGTTGAAGTTATATTTATAATGGAAGTGAGAACACTGGACAGAATATACAGCTGTTATAGAAGTCAAAATTGAGTCAGAAAGAGAACATTTTAAAAGAGTATTAAAAAAAATGCATCACATACAATTCACTCCATGGAGATAACTTTTTATTACAAAAATGCTGCAAGATGCCAGACCTCTGATTCCATTATATGACCAAAAGTGAGTTTTCCAGCAGTCCTGGATTATCATACATATTCTAGGAGAACTGATCAAGCACATTGCACTCCTTGCTGTCAGGGGGGCTGGGGGTAGTTGGGACAGAATGAGTCAATATAATGTTCAAATAACTGTGCCTTTTGAATCAGTCCCATCAAATATGTGTAACTGCTGTTCCCACTATAAAAATGCCCATTTTCCTTTTAGGAGGCACTAGAAAGATATAAATCCAGTCGATCCAGAATTTCAGTAAGATTACCAGTTCTACAAAATCTCAGTTTCCTTTGGTCAAGTTCACAAAACAGCAACATTCCACCAGCTCAGAAGTTCAAGCAAGGCGGAATCATAAAACAGCCTGGATTGGAAGGGATCTTAAAGATCACCTAGCTCCACTGCACCTGCCGTGGGCAGGGACACCTTCCACTAGATTTAGGCTCAAAGCCCCTTCCAACCTGGCCTTGAACACTTTCAGGGATAGAGCATTCACAACTTTTCTGGGCAATCTGTTCTAGTGCCTCACCTGCCTCACAATAAATAATTTCTTCTTAATATCTAATCTAAGCCTACTCTCTTTGATTTTAAAGCCATTCCTCCTTGTCCTATCACATGCTTTTTATGCAAGACTGAAAAAACTAAACTAGGCATTAGGTATTCTTTGCTATAAAGCACCAGATAATTTTCCAAGCTTTCCTGTCTATAAAAGAAGTACTACAAAACAGTCACACAAAATCCACTGACTTCTAGTAATGACAAAAGCAACAAATAGATATTTCCAATCTTTACATTCTTACATTCAACAGCAGCACTCACATTGTGTGTTCTAAATAGTTTACCCCAATTTTATATACTAGCAACAAGTAAGTTTCCAATACAGATCCTGCCAAGATATACTTCAAAAAAGTTAAAACATCTTCCAGTTATGAAGGGTAATTGTTGTTGTTGTTGTTGGGGTTATCAAAAGCTGTCCTCTGATATGAGAGGCCACAGCCAAATGCAAACTGTTTGTTATTCAGTAGTCTCGTGCTCAACCATAGTCTGAAAACCTATAGTAAATAACAGTATATACACATACATGCTGAGGTTGGCATGTAAGTGCTCTTCACTCAGAAACATAAAGAATATCTGCTAACCTGCAGGTTTTACTTTTTTTGGCAACATAAAAAAACACTACCTGGACACAGCTGTTTACCAGTTCATACTGTACATGATCTACAGGAAGTGTCACAGCAGATTCTCACAGGTATATTTCTCCCTGTACAACCAACTGCATGCTTTCTATTATGAGCTGGCAAAGTATCCTGCTCAAATAAAGAACTGATAAACAACAAAGTCAATTATAGACGTAAAGATGGGAATCTCCATGGGAACCTCATGGCTCTTCTACTCTACAGAAATAGCAAAGGAAGAGGAGTCATTAACCCCAGGAAGTAATTTCTTTTTTTTTTAGCTAATGTTAATCTATTATCCCATACAGTAACTGTATCAATGAAAGTCAAAGGAAGTGCAGAAGTTCCTGAAGAGAAACTATTAAAATTCCTTTAAAAGAAGATGCCTCTTCAGTAATGCTTAGGACACTTTCATCGTGAGGAGGCCACGCATACAGAGGGGAAAAAAAAAGTCCTGAGAATTTGGAGAACAATAATACATCCTGTTTTTGAGAAGCCGGAATACAGCCCGGACAATTTGTATTTTAGAAATCACAGCAGTAATCCACGTAATGACAAGAACAAAAGCTACATCTATGGTCCAAGACTCACTGTTTCAAAGTCTGTAACCACAGGGACCACAGCTTCATCCAGACCAGTCTAACAAAAGGGTTTGGGTTGCTCCCTGTATCTGACACATGGGCTTTTCTCCCATATCTCTGGGTGCAGGACACAGTCCAGCTAGTCTGGTGGCTGCAGGGCCAGAGGCAGCGCATGTGCTCTCACCCCCACAGCCCCAAGCCTCCCAGGCCACTGCAGTGCAGACAGGTAGAGCACACAGATGGTGAGGCACTTGGTGCTTTTCTAGCAAACCAGTTCAGAGAGTTCGTGTCGCTCTGCCCTATGGCATTTCAGCACTAGATCTTCTCAAGGCTGGCAGATCAGCAGGATCCCTGTCACACAAAAGCTGCTCACCTCACATAAGTAGGGCTCACCCAGCACGGAAAGCAGGCGCCCCTTATCTAAGGCAGAACATATTGCTGCAGATGCACTGCACACTGTGGCATCACCCACCTGGATTTCAGGGACAGGTTAGTGGTTGATACCTGCTGCCTCTCATGGCTTCCTGGAAAAGGTGGTATGCAGGAAGCACGTGGCCCAGTAGTAGGTGCACCTAAAGTCTTCAGTGGCACACACCTCAAAAATTAGCTCAGTAGCCACTTAACAGGATAGAAGAGAAAACCCCCAGTAATACTTGCAGACTATACTACTAGCATCTTCTGAATCTTGAAACGAAGTATTTTTCATTACTTGGTGTGAATACAAAAGTCACATTCAGACAAGAAGAATGCAAATCCTGTTTTAGCCAGCACATCTTCTACCAGCCTGTTTTTCACAAAGTTCATTTAGAAACAAGATTTCCATCAATGAAGAAGCAAATATGTAACAAGAGTTTATTTTAGTTTAGTAAATCAGTGCAAAGTCTAGAATGATTTTTCATGCAGACTTAAGACTTTTTTTCCTAGTTGATTTTCTCCTTTTATGAACAGAATTTCAAGGTCCTATTAAATTAATAATTGTTTACCACTTAGAGAAATCTTCAGAAGTCACATCGATATAGGCAGAACAAAATTCCTTGGAATGGGAAGTACAACCATATGAAAGCATTCACATGAGCTACAGGGATATAGCTCCATTGTCTCACTTCAATTCAAAGCTTTGGTTACTTGACGCAAAGGCATCTAGTGCTGTCCTTGATGCAGATAAATGACAGTCCAGTAAAGCAAGCTTGCTCCTTTAGAGATAAGCAATATTTCAACTGACAGTGGAATCCAGTCTTGAACAAAACATATAACCTAGCCTTTCTTATTCCCAAAAGTCATCACGTCCTGCAGACTATTCCAGAAAAGAAATTTTTACACACCAGTGATTTGGGACCTGGGACAGTTCATGAACTGTGCTGTAGCACAAACATTTTCCTGCATGCTCTGCTTCATTATGGCTTCCTTTTCACGATACTGGTCTTTCATGCCTACACCTCAGAAATCAGAATTATATGAAGGAATAAACTGAGATATGATAAATTGTCAAGGCTTTACTTCTCTGTAGGCAGGGCTGACAAAACCCAAACGTAAGAATCTGAGTCTGTCAAGCCTTGGTATGCACAGCTTATCTGACTAGCTGACTTCTAGTACACCTAAAAATACAAAAAACAGGTAGGTGTTTAACATTCTTGAGTTTTTAGAAGCAATCCAGCTGAAAAGAAGCCCAAGTATACTGCCAGTTTTCATCCAAACTGATCTTTGTTTAGCTGTGACTTTCACCACCTCATTGTGCCAGCACGATCAGGTAGGGACAAAAAAAGGGAAGGGCCATACTTTTTAGCAGCCCTGAGTTGTCAATGGACTCTTGTGATACAGTCAGTCACTTAAGTATCTTTTTTTACACACGCCTTAAAGCAGTTTAAACGCTCCCAGCAGACTGGTAACTACAGCCTCAAAGTAATTTTTCTTTCAAATAATTTCTATCTACATGCGGTCCCCACTCTTTCCAACTCATTCAAGCAAGTTGCCTTTTCAGATAATAACATAGTTCTGCATTTACTCAGATCAAAGTTAAGTCCTGGACATAATAACTTTTTAACTCTTTTAAGTGTGCTTTCATACCATAAAGAAGCCATGGGAGGAGAAACTTCTCATTAATTTCAAACTTTTTTTCAGTTTCTTCCATCATTCATATAACCACTTGCTTTCTGCAAAGCAAACATTTCAGCTTGCTAAAAATTCACGCAGTGCTCTGGGTTGCTGTACGCCCAAGTCTTGTCATAGCATGCATCTAAAAGTAGGGAAGAGGATTAAGGCATTAACGAGTTGAACAAGAGGTCCTTAAACAAGTCCAGTCTAGGAAACACTCTGAGAAATATATCTCCTGGTAAGTAGCATTCCATGACTTTTTTCATACTAAATCTTACATACCAGCACTCACAACATAGCACCATGCAAGGCATGATGCTCATGATTTATCTTCTTCACCCAAAGAGCTGCTTATGTTTTCAAAAGAGCATGTAACTGAGAAACCAACTTTGAGCCTTATTTCTAAGGCACACAATAACTCACTATAGTTACATTTACTGTCTCCATATGCAGAGGATCATTTCAAAACAGGAGCAAGCTAAAAGTACAAGGAGAGATCTTTTCAGAGACTCCTTCTCCACTGCTTAAACTTTTGCTTTATCTTCTTTCAAGTTCTCAATTCCTTCTGCCCAGCACAGAAACTTGTCTTTTGTGTCCTGTCCTAACCCCTCTCTTTCTTTCTGGGCATTTCAGGAATATCAGCTATTCTTTGGAGAACACTATGCTGCTCCCCTTCACTGTTTATAAAAGATAATGCATAACCTCAAACCAGCAAACAATACACTGGTCACTAAAATATCACTGTCGGAAAGTACTGGAATGAATTGAGTGAACTCCCATAATTTACATTTAACTGCAGCATGTTATTCAGCTATTTCCACTTTTTTTTTGGGTTTTTTTTTTTTTTTTTTAGCATGACAGGTAGGTCTCAGGATGCTGAAAGAGCAGAGACATTGCTGGTCTGAAAGTGAAATAGTCCAAGTCACATCTTACAGACTCTTGCGTCCTTTTAGATCCTGCATTTGAAGGAGGAGGAAGAAAGGTTTCACAGTGACATAGAAGTAATCCTTACTGAGACTGGTTATAAAGTCTGAGAAATATATCTCCAGGAGCTGGTGGAGGGAGAACCTTTCAAAAGCTCCTCCACCAAACTAGACCCAAGGTCTGAGCCCTAGCACTCCAGCACATTGGTCTACACAACAGCATTTTCAAATCAGTGGTATTCATTAAGATGGTATGAGACTCTGAAAGGATCCTACAGACTTGCTAAAATAAAAAAGGAAATACTTCTAGCCAGTAGGCTTTGGCTTCTCTTTGAACAGGAAAAAGAACGATGGAAAGGAAATTCATGTTTTGGAGGAGCTGAACAATAGAAATGACTAATCACCACTAAAGAATGCTTGAAACCCAGCCCCAGACCTTGAAAAGCAGCAGAAGGGAAGACTAGCCTTGAAGTTAGTTTGAGCTCATTTACTGGCTTCAAGCCTTTCTCACAACTTATTCCTTCCCTGAAGTCATGAATCAAGGACCACAGCCGGCAGAAACTTTTATGGCAAGACACACAGCTGAGAATTTTGTGAGAAAGCATTTTTTCCACCTTTTGGAAGGGTCTGCTTTCCAAGACCCAGTCTTCATGTGGAATGTACAAAAGGGTTTTGCAGCTACCTGAGAAAATTTCTAGTCAAAGTTAGAAAGCAAAACTGTACCATAACATTTAGATACCCCAGGAACATGCATACATGTAAGGCTTGTCTAAAATCTGACTGCCTGCTTTAGCTTATCCAAAATAGAGCATGTATCTCAGGTGATCAAATCCCCAATGCAGTGAGAAAGATTTTCACTGCAGCAGCTCTGCATGTGTCTCAAGACAGTTATTTCATACTAAGGAATGCAGAAAGTATTTAAACAGAGCAGCTTTCCACTCAATTATCAGAAACTCCACAGAAGCCTTGAGGAAGGCAAGGAGATAAATGGAAATGTTAAGTGAAGCATGTGATGTGGACAACTATTTCAGGTTTTAAAGTTTTCCCTTCCACACGCTGTCTGGAATATTTTAGTTCTCCAAGTACCACCGCCTCCCCTCTCTCTCTCTCTCTCTTTTTTTTTGGCAGGGGAAGTGGGGGTGGAGGCTGGTGAGGGAAGAAAGGTGTGTTTAGTTTGGTTTTCAGTTTTTTAGTACTTTCACTATTAGGGCTTCCTACAACAAAACTGAATGGTACTTCCAATAGCCTTCCTTCCCCAAAGATGGTCTGAAGTGATAAATCATTAGTTCTGAAGTCTGACCCCTATGAATTTACACACCTGAAAAAAAGACAAATAAATTGTCTTAACGATATGACCAGAAACATATTTTCTTTGTAAATAGCTGACTGAAAATACTAGACCATGTCCCAGGGTTTAATTGATCAGAGCAAGACTCTGCCAGTACTCCCCTGATTAGAATGAGCACAGATAGCAGCATTTCAGCTGTTGTAGCAGATTTTTCCTCTAGCTCTAGAAAACTTTTTATAAAAATAATTGCTAAGGCCTCAGAAGAGGGCCAAATCTTCATGACCATTTTCCAAAGGAGGTTAAAATTCCAATTTTTTTAAGTTGCACTCTGTACCCACACACTTCAGAAGCCTGCATGTACAGCAGCACGCATTAGCTTCACTGCAAACAAGTAGTTGGCTGGCAGCTTGCTGCAGCTGCTAGGCAGAGGCAAAGCTGACAGGAGTAGGAAAAGTTTTTCCAAAGGCAAATTCTGGAACAAGGCTATGAATTGAGCAAACTATACCAAGAAGAGTCCACACTACTAGAAGAAATACAATATCTTAAATATTTTGCCACTTTTGCCCCCAGTCATTAATGCAGCATCACTGAACAGCATACTTGCAAGATGTTTCAAAAGAATTGCACCCAACTTCTTAGCTACAAGAGACTACAGGAGAAACTCTATCCTGAATTTAGAACTAGCCTCAAGGCTTCTTTCCTTTTCTAAAACCTAATTTAGAGATAGATGTCAAGTTTGGTGTTTCTATTATGAAAGCAGCACATTTTACATTACCAGTATAACACCATTATCAGTATGACCCCAGCTTTTTCTCAACAGCCCATCAGTGAGGGGAAAAAATACCTCCAACATGCTCACATCCATCCTTTCTGCAAAAAATCCTGAAGAGAGTACCACACGGTCTGTAGCAAAACACTGAAGTTTAATTCATTTCAAGGATAACTGACCCAACAGAATGGGCTCTCCTGGATTTAGAAACATCACACTTGCTAGGTTTTTTTTCACTAATGCAAATAAAACCCCTTCAAACAAACAAAAACCCAAACAAACCCCAAAACAAACAAAAAACCAAAAACACAAAAAACCAAACAAATAAACAAATGAAACAAAAACAACCACAAGTTGAAGCCTAACGGTATCACAGTAGCTACCTATATAAGGCTTAAAGTTTAGGAAATGAATAAGAACATGGGAATTGGTGCATGCCTGTGAGACAGTGCTTTTCCTCCTGTTCACAATCCTGTGTTCCCATTTGTTTTCCTATTGAAGACTTGTATGCTCATGACCAACAACGTGTTAGTGATTTGCAGATTTTGAAGTTAAGTGCCCAGTACACCCAGAGAATGCTGCTAGGGACTGAATACTGCCCCTGGTAAAGGTGTGAACTGCTTCCACTCATCTCAAAACATTACTAAGGATTTACTTTCCCCAGACAAGGCCAAACTAGTCTGTTCAGACAAGAGCTCCCTCAGGGACCATCTTTTAATCCCTATGCTTATGTGGAATTTAATCTAGATATCTTTTTTCCAAAGTTATCTTCCAATCTTAGTTTATGTTGGTAAGTTTGTCCATACACATAAGCTTTCTATGTCAGTGTCAGTCAGCCATTTTCCAAATTCCAGTATTGTAAGGCTGCACAACTGGCGTCACTCAAAGTCTCAAGAAAAACCCTGAGTTCACCATTTCCAAGTTTACATTCCCTGTGGATTAAATGCATTCTCAAATGAAAGCAGTTTATAAGTCACAAGAGACATTTAATAGGTCACCTCTACAAAGTATTTAATCCATTAAAACAGAGAAACATTTGGTTCTGTCTGCAAGATACTATAAACTTTACTTATGGAGACGAAGAATGCTTGAGGGGGGGCACAAAGGAAGAAAGAGAAAAGGAAAACATTTTTGAACCATATTAATGGATTAGTTATTGCATAATATGCCTGTCAGTAAAATGACATTTTGCTTGACTAAGTATACTAGGCAAGAAGTTAAATTATGCAAGAATTCTTGAATCAGCTAAAGTGTACTTAAGCTAGCAAACATGCCTAGGGGGGAGTCTCAAGGTAGTTTAAAAAAAAAAAATAAATCTTTATAAGCAGTGTGATTTTTGGGAACCTGATGAAATAATCACTTTCCACGTGGGAAAATTCATATAAGCAAAGGGTGCTTTAAAAAATAAAAATAAATAAAAAGAGAATATTCCTCTTACAGAAGTAAAAACATTCAGTAATTCAGCATATCCATGGTGAGATTTCTAGTTTTGAACTAACTGTGCTGATTCACAACAGACAAAGCCTACCAATTACTGCATCCCTCCTCATATCTGTTAGAGTCTTCCATTTAATTTTTGTTGAAATACTGGAACCAAGTGATTTCTAAAAATCGAAATATGATGCCCAGAAACAGAGAAGAAGCCATTTCCAAGTCAAATAAGCACCTGATCCAATTCAAATTCCACGCCACACTCAAAGTTACATGTTCTTACTGATGTTGATATTTCCACATTGACAGAATACAGAGTAGAAATAGCTTATAAATTATCCAGTCTGTGCATAAGAAGACAGCATGCTCCCAGTAAGTGTTTTCT